>NQII01000906.1:0-16268 GCA_002778355.1 Clitarchus hookeri
CACATATATCTATAACGAATTTGCCGTCTGTATGTTAAACAGTTCGGGAATTACGAGCACCTATGCTTATAGGGTATTAATGATACTGTAATAATTTACCCATTGTCAAGTGTGTGCTGTGTATCGAAACTTAGAACAAATATATAGTAATGAATGTGTATTTTTTCCCCTTTGGTGTAACTTACTCAGCCAATCTTTTTTTGCATGTGTTGATGGGTCTGCTGGGCATGTAGGTATGTAAGTGTGTACATGAATTTTGTGTACTGGTGCCATGAGCGTATATCATATGTAAAACATATTTCTCGGGCGGAGTCATGCAGAGCTTCCCCTTTGGTGTAACTTACTTGGCTAATCTTTGTTTGCATGTGTAGTTGGGTCTGCTGCATGTGTGTGTGTAAGTGTGTACATGATTTTGTGTACTGATGCGGTGAGCGTATACAATATCTAAATCGTATTTCACGGGAGGAGCCATGCTAGGCTTCCCCTTTTGTGTAACATACTCTTCGTCGCAGTGTTGGGCGTCACCCTTTATGTTATGTATTGTGCATTGTTGTAGTGTTCGGCGCCATCCTTTATGTTAAAATGACGTGCAGTTTATGTGTATGGTAGGGCCTTTTATATTATGCCGTGCGTGCTTCGTCGCAGTGTTCTGGGTCGCGCTTTATGTTAGGGGCATGCATCTTTGAATTGTTTGGCACCACCTTTTTATATTAAAATGCACGTGTCATTGAATTGTATGGTAGCACCCTTTCTGTTATGCCTCGTGCGCTTCGTCGCAGTGTTCGACGTTAACCTTTTGTTTGGGTGCGTAAGTCGTTGAAGTGTTCGGTATCACCATTTATATTGAAAAGCACATGTCGTTCAAGTGATTGGTAGTGTGCTTTACTTAATGCCGCATGCACTTTGTCGTAGTTTTTGGCATCATCCTTTATGTTAGGGTGAGTGCATCAGTGAAGTGTTCGGCAACGTTCTTTATGTTACACCAAGTGCCATGGCGACGTTCTTTATGTAATGCCTCGCGTTACGGCGATTGGGAAAGACTCTGAGATAATCCTCCCGGTTTGGATTGCTAGAGTGTAATGACTGAGACGACCTCTCGCTTGAAATGCGAGAGCATGAAGTATATGATCTAGTAGGAATGAATGAAATGGTAATCATAATTGGGAAGACTCTGAGATAACCCATGATGCAGAGACCAGTCGGGTGACATGGTAAAGATTTGGGAAGACCTGGAGAACCCCCCTGCAAGAGTATGCTGTAGGGGTTAGTCGGGTAATGTGGCAGGGATTTGGGAAGACTCGAAGAACACCCCCTGCAAGAGTGTGATATTGGGGCCGGACCAGTCGGGATGTCATGGAAGACTCGGAGAATACCCTCTTGCCTATGTTATGTTTTTGCTGGTATTACCTTAAACGGTTCGGGAATTGTGATCAACTATGCTTATAAGTTTGCATAGGGCTTAAAAGACCATGTATTAATTTTTATTGTCTGTGTCGATGCCTATGATATGAATTTGATGACTACATCTTAAATGGTTAGGGAATTATGGCCAGCTATGTTTATAAGTTCGCATAGGGCTTAAATGACCATTTGTTACTTTTCCTTGTCTGCATCGATGCCTATGATATGATTTTGACTACTATGTGTTAAATTATTCGGGAATTACGGCCAACTATGCTTATAAGTTCGCATAGGGCTATAACCCTCCCAGTTTGGAATGCAAGAGCGTGAAGTATGGTAGGGGTATACTATGAGAAATCCCTCAGTTCCTCAGCTCCTCATTGCTCAAAAATGAGTAATTTAGTCACATTGTGGGGTCATTGGAAAAAATTTAAAAAAATTGTATTTTAATTTTTTTTTTCGGAAATTTGGTGTTTTTTTGGGAATAAGGGAAATTTCGAGGGAAAAACGGAATATTTCGAGCGAAATGGCTGCCAAAATGGCCGCCATGGTGGTGGAATGCAAGAGTATGCTGTTGCCGTTTGGCCGATCCCCGATCCCTGTTACGATGCTGTCTCCGAACATACTATATATAACTACTAACACAATGACAGATATTTGAATTTTGTACTGAAGAGGGGATTACCAATGCAAAGACTGGAGCATATTTTTTTCGTTCATCTGTACCTTGTACCCTACTAATCACTGAAGAACAATTCTGCTGCGTGTGTATATGAACATAGAGGCAAATGTTTTCTCGAAGCCAGAGAAAGTAAATTCTTATCTGGTAGAGTAATACAGGTTGGTTGTTGTGTTGACATGAGAGATTTGGGCGGCTCTCAGCGAGGTCTTGAGAACCGATAAGAGTGATTGAGATGAATATGGAGTTGCACCGGAATAAAAGGACGAGGGAAACGGGTGATTTCCGAGAAAACACGCTGATCAGCGGCATCGTCCGACACGATTCTCACATGCGAAAATCCGGGGTGACCCGACCAGAGATTAAACCTGGATTTTCTTGGTAGGAGGCGGGTAGTCTAACCGCTCATCCACCGCGAGCCCAATACACCTAGGTAATTATATTAAAAACGATGGTTTGAACAGTATCAATTGATGTTAAAAGGAAACCTATAAAATGTTTAGGAGCAAATTTTTAATATTATAAGAAATTTACAAGATAGCTACTCTGTTCACACAAATTATAGCAACGATTTTCGCCATCATGAGATTTGTGGTGATGGTCCAAATAAGAGAACATTCATTCAGAGTTAACTTATGGACCTATGGCGAAAGGTAGAGAAGATTTGAAGCAAGTTTAGAATTATAAGAATACTGACTACCTATTTTCTGGTAACCCTAGTGATTTCCTAATATACTAAAGGGGTTTGTTTTTGTTGCGAAGATCTGTATATTATTCTTCCAGTAAAGATATACATAAATAAATAAATTGAAGAGCTCCGTTATATAAAGTCGTTAATAAATCATTACATATTATTAAACATGTGGTAATTTTAAGGATTAATCACAATAATAAGATATAATTGTAATTTTGAATTGTTTTCAATTTGTATTTCTTTGTAATAATACGACTGTCATGCTGGGCGGGCACCCACCTTGTTAAGCATTTATAAACGCCTGGTATGCTAAATGTATTTTGATGAAAGTGTCTGTGAATAATTATAGTTAGCATGAGAATTGTTTGGTATAAGAAACACACGTCAAAATTAAAGTTAATATGGGTGTGCTGGGAAAGCTATAGGCTATATGGCAACAAACTGAATACTCGCGGAATGGCCGAGGTAAGAAATATAACATTCGTGGTTTTCTGGGAGGAGTAGATTTTTTATGAATATAAAGTGAATCCATTCAAATTCATGAACATGCGGAGTCTGTTATTGTACCATGGCCTTTCCCTAATATTGGAGGGGTTTTATGTTCTGCACGGGTTTAACTTTTGAGCAGGTACTAAAGCAAAGACTACTCGCATATTGAATGCAGTAAGCATTCTTGGGCAATGGAAGCCTTAAAATGTAATCTTACGTATAAAAGTAACTTTCGTAGCAATTCTGGTGGTTTAAGTATATTTCTATGGGCGGAAGACAGAATTATGAATTTAAATTTATGTAATTTCTATTTTATTCTAAGAAGAGGTGAGTTTCATGAAAGATATTATAAAGCAAATCAGTGTCGAAAGATTATGAGGGTTATGATGCTTGTGATATAAGAAATTCTAGTTTCAGCTGTAGGGGTAATTCACTGATTGTATTTAACTTTCTTGTGTTGACCAGAATTGACTATAGAATACGATGAATAGTAATATGCATCTGCAATATATTGCATAAGTGTGTACACCCTGACCAGAATGGAAAGAATATTAAAATCTTGGATCAATGTAATTTGTCACCACAAACAGCGAATGCTGACCGGGAGTTTGAAACTTGCCCGGCGTACGCTATTACAGTCAATACCGTACCACACGCAAATCGCGGTAGATCTACCTTAAATTTAATTTCTAGACAGTGTTGGTAGTGCATTCAGAATAAAGTCTTGCTCTTCTGTGTCGCGAGTCTTCATCCTGTCGTGAAGTCTGCGTGACGGTACGAAACTCGTTTAATATAATCAGAAAATTTAAATTTCATACCAGGCCTATGACCCACTAGGTCTCGACCTGCTGGCGGAAACAAGATGGCTAGAAGCTTATTAAAATTCATACTTAAACGACGCCTTAAATCATCGCGCCAATCACGAGACAGCTACATAATATCTCACACATTACGTCGTGCGTTTCCATAGCAACCAAACAACAAAATATCTATGTTAAAAGGCCCACATACAAATACTTTTGTGATTGAAATCAGAAAGACCTACAAACGTAATTAAACTTTGATACACTCTCTGAGGTTGAATCAACATGCAACTAATAATATAAATTATATTATGAGTAAATAAAATATAGCTACCACAAATGAAACAATAAAAAATATAATATATATGTTATTCTCATACATTACAAAATAATCTGAGATAGCTGTTACATGCAAGGGTAGCAGTTATTTGAGGCGTTACAGACAGCACCACAAAATCTAGTGTAATGAAAAAAACAGAAATCCTAAATTTTATTAAAAATTTTATACACTTGCACTCCAGTATCTTTTCTTGAAGAAAACAATTATTATTTTAAAGATCAAATACTTTTCTGCTAAACAAGTCTGTAAATATACACCTCAATTAATACCTTGTGGGAAATAGTAACTTGTCCTTCCAATTTAGCTTTGCCATACTTAGAATTGCACAGATCAATTAAAACAATTAGTAAAATTTATTCCTTGAAGAAAACGAATACAATAAAAGAAATACATCCTAATGTGTTGCACTTTAAATTAAAATGGGACATCTTTCCATCTCGTTTTTTGGGGCAGCTGAGTGTGACCTGGCTCCTCTTCTGTCTGCTCCGACTACGTTTGGCTGTCCCTTGTTCGAGTCGCAACAGGGCAGCGTGCAGCAAGCCGTTACAAGCACGCCAGTCAGTTGTCGAGCGAGCTTCGATCGGGCCGGATCTACGTCTGTAGCTAGAAGAGTCTGTAGGTAATTGATACCATACAAGAGATAAAACCATCGAAAAACTGCATTGCACCTGGAAATACATATGCTTACTAGTTCAAAACATATCACTATTATGCGCGCACCACCTGTGTTTCAGAGTTTTTCACGAACGTGGCATTCGGCTGTCGAAGGTTCGATGATATTCTGGCATCATCATTTTGCGCGTGTATCTTGTGCAACAAGTGTTCAGCCTAGTGTGTGTAAAGTGTAGTGGTGTGTTCACATTAAGTCTTTAAGATCCCGTTTAAATGTATCCACGGGAAGTACCAAGTTCTAACGGTGACGTCTTTAAATCACATTGAAACACACTTTCTTCTTGCTCTCATTTATAATTGTAAATGTTCCGCTACACAACAATGACGCTTAGCTTAAAATTCAAAAATTGAGATACACTGCTAGTAACTGGCTCACGCATATACCAATATGATACAAAAAATACATATCAGATCACAACAGAGCACAACAATACCATGAACAGGAAAGTAAAAAAAAAAAAAAAAAACTACGAAACACATTAACGTTTCACCAAACTATAGTTGAATAAAAGAAAAAAATCAACGAACAAGTAGCAAACTATACCCAATAGCGTAAACATACAACAATCAAAATACTATTAAAACATATCTAACACCTATATACAGCATAAAAAAGCACCGTTAAATACAGAAGAAACATATATCTTTCGGGATAAAACAAAAGTCAAATTCAATCAGCACTGCCTAATTGGATTAATTCAGAAGACTCCATCGCAGCCGCTGTTTACAAGAATAATCAATAAAAGTAACCACAGTTCCTACTCCTTCTGCTTAAAGTATTTATGTGTTTTTAGAAAGAATATGGTTGCTTTGTGCCTTATCAGGGAGTTCCACTTTTTCTTCTCTTATGTTTCAGCAACATTCTGTTCGAGAGTTCGAGAGGACCAGGACACACTGTGAGTATTCAATCATCGTCATAGCGAAGTGTGGGTAGCCAGATAACCATATTTTAGGCAGGACTAGACTCATCACTTGTTGGTTCATTATAGGGCAAATATGAATCTTTCTTCACCACGTAGGCAATTTGCTCAAATTTTTCCGAATACTCTAATGTGTTGCAGTTCAGTTTGTACGATAGCAATATCCTGACGATGCGCGTGCGACAAACTGGTTACTTCAAGGCGAAGTAACTGTTTGTTACTCAAATTACCTGGCGCTCAACATTATAAACAATCAGCTGTGTGGTATTCACTGGGTTGCAGTAACCCAATTCTATGCAACCTCTTTAGCTACCACCTCGCTATAAAATTAAAGGCCTCCCAATTAATAACCACATTTGAACACTGCGTACTGTACTCTTCCTTAAAGTTTATCGTTTTTCTTGCTCGTCGCTCAAATAATTTTCCTGTACAAAAATTAATTGTATTGCACTGTATCAGTGACATTCTATAAGCTCGTAGCACTTTGAAATTAAACTTTCCTACTACTTCTCCAGTGATCGGATTTTTCAGCTCATAGGAGTTTTCCTTCGTCACATTAGATACCATATATGTAGAGCCCTTCCAACAATGAAAGTAATTTCTTTGTAATATGGTCCCAATGCGTGCTTATGTTCGCCACTTGTATGAGCACTAGCTGTTCTTGCTAAAACTTTTGCATCTTTGATAATTTATATAATTTCTTGTTTTTGCATCTTCTTTCAGCTGCGATAATTAAACGAATTTTCACAATGCGGGTGATTTATTATTGTAATTCTTCTGCCGGTTTATCCTTTTCTTCTGTAGTAATGGGCGGTGACGGCAACCTATTGAGGTCGAATACCAACGATCGTTGACCAGTCAACAATTCCCCACCGGTTACGCTGACTAAAGTGAAAGTCTACATACTTGATTTATCCAGTTACTAACTGATGGTGTAGGGCAGAATACAGGTACTTATGGCTCCAAGGTTTCCTGCTTTACAAAATAACCTTGCTTAGGCTACACTACCTAGTCGTTACTTTGAAGGACTTGTACTGGCGGAGGTTGACCTTGGTTGCCCCTTGTGCGGGTTGGTTAGGCCCTGACCTCTACTTGCCAAGTGAATTAGGCCTCCTGTAAAAAACTATTATTATGTTCTACAGTGCTTCTCTATTGGCTCTGTCCCTACAACACATGCTGTGGCAGTGGCTGGAACTCCAGACGTCTGCCTTCTCTGTGACCGTACTCGCCTCCCGAGCGTTACCTTCTTGGTCGCTGTCGGAATCTCTAGTATCACGGTATCTTCTTCCCTTGTTGTATCTTCTGCTGTAATAATATTTGCGGTCTCGGTATGAGCGTTGGCCATCACAGTGATGACCTTGACCTTGGTTCTGATAGGTTTTTGAAAGTATTGCAACTGGTACATATTTACTCTTGGACCCTGATGATGTCCAGGCGGTGGACGATATTCTCGGTTTTATTGGGCTGGATACAAAGGCGGATTTCGCTCCTGCGGGCCCTGTCTCTCTGCTTCCTGGTTGGCTGGTGTCCTTTGCAGGTGCTTAATCTTGTTGGAGGCCAGTAAATAATCTCGAAATGATACCAGGTCGCTATTCAACCTGCCTGTCCAGTGAGGTTGGTAGCGATAGGGTAACTGGTGCGGCACCATTTCTTTAAATACCTTATCTCTTATAGGCAGTGTCATTTGGTAGGAATTTTTGTATACCTTGGATAAGTGCGCTTCCAGGCTCTTACCTTTACCTGGGAAAAATCTCTCCTTTTGTAAATGAACCCTCAAATTAACCTGGATTTTCTTGTTCCAGAAGTGTTCGTTAGACTTCCTTTTAAATGCAGTGTACATAGCTACTGTGATTCTCACTACTTCCCACCAATAGTATGTGATCGACCTTAGTGCTAGATTTAGACAGTGGGTGGAGCATGTCATTCTCCGGTAGCCCAAATAAGCTGGCATACTCCTCGACACTTAGTAAAAGATTGATATTATTCTCTCAAACTTCGCTTAAAATTTAGGTAACTTTTCTTCCCATAATTTGAAGAGTAGTGCAATAGTGTACTCATGGGTGCACTAGCTGTTAGATTCTGTGTAGTGGTTGGCACACAAGCGGTGTGACTTGGCGACCTCAGCTGAGAAACAGTTTTCCACATAAATTATTTCTGTACTCCTAGCAGTGTTAGGAGAGATTTGCAGGTTACTCATGCTAGCCACCACCTGGCTTGGCTTGTCGACCTTGCTACTGACCTCAGATAGCTGGTTGTATACTCTGGTTATTCCCAAACTACTGACTTATTTAACCTGCTCTCGTCTGTATTCCACATGATTATTAAATGAGTCAATTTGGTCACTAACTAACTCATTAAAGTGAACCGGGTTTACATCTGAAATAGGCCGGTTTTCAAACACACTAATGCTCTGCTCTACCGCACTGTTCTGTTCCTTGACCTGTTCATGATCTTCTCTGGTATCAGCCATTTCCTTTCGAATTGTGGTTACTTCTGATTGCACCTGTTTGACTTTGTGGTTCTCGCAGTCGGCTAATAGTGTGATCTGTTGCTGAATGTTACTGTCCCCCTCCTGCAGATTCATTTCTAAACACTTAACCTGCTCAGACGTCTGTACTTTCAATTCTTGCATTGGTTCCTGGCTTTCCCTACCCTGTTCCATTATTTGCACTTGATTTTCCCTCATCATGTGTATTTGCTTCTGCCTTTTCCTAGTCTGTTCACTTATCATTTGTGTAATTTGCTGAAGGAGGTCGAGGGTTAACTTGTCCTGGCTCATGGTAATGGTACTAGGGTAAATGGTTTGCTCAGTCTCTGTAGTTGTGTTTCCTACTTCCGGTGGTATCTGCTCTGTTGGTGTGCTATATGCTTCTGCTTCTACTGCGAAACTGGTAACCTGTGTACTTTCCTCCACTTCGGTTAAGTATTCTAAAATCTTTTATTTAATGGATGTAGTGTTTCGGAGGTTGTATTGTGTACACTGCCTTATAATCATCAAACGGAGTATTCAGATGTTAGTGTAGCAACTGTTGCTCCTATCGTGGCCCTGCGTTCTGCGCCAAATTCATACATAAGGCAGGATGTGTACACCCTGATGAGGACGGAGAGAATATTTAAATCTTGGATCAATATAATTTGTCACCACTAACATCGAATGTTGACCTAGGGTTTGAAACTTGCCCAATTCCACAGGACAGTAATGTCTTCGCAGCAACGTAATACAAAAAAACCAGATAAATATAACCACAGCTTTTTACCTTCAGGAACACTTGTCGCAGCCACTCTCCACACACAATAAACAACATACAGGAAACATTAGGAAGATAACAATATTCAGAAATACCACAAGCTATTGACCAATAAACACACACAGAGGCTTGAACAAAATAGATTATATTTAATTTGAAAAAAAGAGTTTTGATCTAAAAATCATAAAATAAGTTCCTATCTGTACAAATATTAGAAATAAATCCAGTACTCGTTAAAAAATTAGTTTTACTTTGTGTGGCAGTAACTATGAGTGTAGTATTCTAGTGGGTGTCTTTGATTAAAAATTCGAAAATAATAAGGTCCTTTAAATTCCTTAGTTTATTGCAAAATATGTAAATTAAATTAATTAACAGTTTTTCTCAAACCAACTCAGTTGGGAGAACCAAATATATCTTGTCAGGGCTTCGTAGGCAAATGGGCAGAGCAACTTGAACATACTGAATATCCAAGATGGCGTAATTGTATGACAAAATTAATTTCAAATATTACTTATTATTTACTGATGATGTCTGCATTGAAATTCAAAATATTTAGCTGGAAAAACTTGATCGCCACAGCATCTCTTAGTATCTTCTTAGGCTGGTTCCGCTGGCCATTGATCTTAATTATCCCTCACAAGGCTATCGGGCTTGGGTATGTTATTACAGTCTATACTCTACACAGTACGACGTGCAAGTCGCGGTAGCTCTACCTTAAATTTAGTTTCTAGACCACGTCATAGCGCATTCAGACTAATTTCTTGCTCTTCTGTGACGCGTGTCTTCGCCCTGTCGGGTAGTCTGCGTGAAGTTACGAAAATCAGCCAATTTAATCATAAAATTAAAGTTTCGTACCATGCCGATGACCCACTAGGTCTTGACCTACCTGAGGGCACACATTTTATCGTGCATTACCATAGCAACCAAACAACAAAACCTCTATGTAAAATGGCCCACATGCAAATACTTTTGTGATTGAAATCAGAAAGACTTACATACATAATTAAACTTAAATACTCTTTCTGATGTCAAATAAACTTGCAATTAATAATATAAATTATTTTATTAGTAAATTAAATATAGCTGATGTGCCAGTTGTGCTGGCACTTGTTTCATGTCACTAGGTAATTCTGCTAATTATTTTCCTATTTATTTGGTGTTTCGCCAAATATATTTTTCCAATTGGAACATGCACTAGTTCTGTTTAATATTTTTGTTTATTCTCTTTGATGTTGTAAAACCGACTTTATCATCTGATGTTTTTTTAATGTTTAATATTTATCTGTGTATTGTATTTTATGTTTCTTGTTAAAATAAATATTCTTGTTATGTCTATTAATTATTTGCGTACGTAATATTGTGTAAACTCGTAATTTATAATTATCAAAATTAAAAACTTTATTTCTGAATTATTATATGTCTTTCTCGACTTATCATTTATGTATAGATTAGTCGTGCGAGACAATGAAGACCGGAGCATACTTGGTATGTATAGGTTTCCGCTCAGATAGCTTCCTTCTTCGTTTTCTCGCCATATAGCACGTAGTCCACTTACGTTTGCTTACTTTTGGAGTCTTTCATTATTTTGAGATGAAATAGTTTTTATCCGCCGTTTTGGGTAAGTTCGTTTGCGGATATTTTATTTTGCAATGTGGTCATATTTTATTTTGTGTGATTACGATCTTTTTCAAGCTTTATTTTTCCTTTATGTCTAGCGGTTCTCGGCATGGCTTAATCTTGTGGCCAGCTATTTCATCCTGATGTGATGTGAACCCCACACCCAATCGTGGCGTTGCCGTTTTGACCACGATTCCACTTCTTTCGGCCGGCCCGCATTAACTTCTGAATTTCTGGAATCAAGTCACCCCTAAATAATTTTTTGCCTGCTGTATGTGCTCGGGAGTGCTCCGATATTTCTGTCTGACGCGACATCAGTAAATGTTTGTATACATTTTTGGACTGTTTAACTACGAAATAATTTTTGTTTTCAACTTAAAATTAAATTAAATTTTGAGTAATGAAGCGATTGCGGATACCCGACGATAGAGTCATGGCCATATAATATAACAAAAAAAAAGGGATATAATATTAATTTGTTAAAAACGATTAAGCTAGTAGCAAAAATANAAATTAAATTTTGAGTAATGAAGCGATTGCGGATACCCGACGATAGAGTCATGGCCATATAATATAACAAAAAAAAGGGATATAATATTAATTTGTTAAAAACGATTAAGCTAGTAGCAAAAATATATATATATATACTCATAAAAAAATGTATTTATTTACATACACATACACATATATATACAGGGGATGGACAAAATAATATGAACACCATGCAATATAGTACATTTTGTTGCATGTTGGCAACACTGCTTCCGTGTAAATAATGCGACGCGTATGTATTGCACAGTTTACGTGCCAAGTCTTGTAGGTTATATTTCAGTGTATTATACGCTTTGGTCCGCGACGGTTAAAAAAAAACGATCAATGAAATGTGTGATCTCTCAGACTTTGAAAGAGGGCAAATCGTTGGTGCTCGGTTAGCGGGAGCGTCTTTGACGAAAACAGCTGAATTGTTTAACTTTCACGAGCGACAGTATCCACGGTAATGACAGCATACACACAACATGGTAAAACATCATCAGCGAAAATGAATAGTGGGTGAAACCCAAAGTTAACTGACAGAGACCGACGAACATTACAAAGAATTGTGGCCAGACAACATAAAACTACCGCGGCAAAAGTGAAAGCAGAACTCAACACTCACTTGAGTAATACTCTTTCGACAAAAACATTACGGTGGGAGCTCCACAAAGCTAACATTCATGGAAGGGCTGCAATTGCGAAACCCTTTATAACGGAAGCCAACGCTAAGCTGCGAAAGAAGTGGTGCCACGATCATAAAACCTGGACACTTGATGATTGGAAGAATGTGGTATGGTCCGATGAATCATCGTTTACGTTGTTTCCTACAAACGGCCAGGTTTATGTATGGAGAACCCTAAAAGAAGCCTACGATCCGGACTGCCTGCTTCCTACAGTCAAGCATGGGGGAGGTTCCGTTATGATTTGGGCGGCTATATCGTGGTATTCAGCTGGTCCTCTCATTCACATCACTGGCCGGATTACTGCGAATGAATATCTCGACATCCTCAATGATGAAGTTCTTACTATGACTAGCATATTGCTGCCAAACACTGCCATATTCCAAGATGATAATGCACCCATACACACAGCCCAAAATGTTCAGTCTTTGTTTGAGGAGCATCAGAATATCATCAAAAATCGCCAGACCTCAACATAATTGAACCGTTATGGGGAATTTTAGAGCAGAGAGTGAGGAGCAGATTTCCATCTCCAACATCAGTGAAGCGATTGGAGGATGTTTTGGTACAAGAATGGGACAACATTCCGTTGGAAACTATTCAGACACTCTACGAATCTATTCCGCGAAGAACTGCAGCTGTTCTAAAACCAAATGGTGGCCCAATACCTTATTAATAAATAAAAAATTGTGTATATGTCAGGTGTTCATATTATTTTGTCCATCTCCTGTTACTCTGTTACTTCAGAGGACTTCTCAGTGTTATACTACTAACGCAGCAGAACTACTCTACTGCTCAGTAAATTAAATGTTGGAATTTCTTCATTAGCACTAAAACTGAACATTATTTTCGAAACGATTACACTTTAAAATTAGAACTTAAATATTATTTTGAAGTAATGTATATCTGCAAAATCTCGAAATTAATTTCAATGCTATGTCCATTATTTACAAATAAATATTTTATACATGCAATAAAAAGTCAACGTATTAAAAACCGTACTGAAGTAAACATTTAGGAAAATATAAATATAATTCTAAGCAATACTTACAGACATTATTACTATCAAGCACGTAGGTATGTAGGTGTGAAACAGATAATATCCTAGGCGACGTTTCAAAACAAATACGACCTCAAGACACGTAAAGTTGCCTGCAAAAGAAATTGTTATTTTTTAAATTACACACAATATATAGAAAAAATTTGTGTAGAATTAGTAATTACCATATATATTATTGTGTATAATAAAATAATTATACACTTACATTGTTATAGAAACATTCAAGTTAACAGTTAATACAACATGAAAAAAAAAACAATTTTTAAATAATATTTTTTAATAGGCCCACGATATTTTGATTGCTAAAAAACATTCGCAAATGGAAGAAAGAGTATTGAAAATGTATATTTAAGTAACAACAAAAATTATTCATTTATTAAATCCTCGACACTATGACGCTGCTAAACAAAGTGTTACTAATGAAAACTGATAAGGCGGGACCGAGTGAGGGGACACAGTGTTTTATCGAGTGACTCGCCTTCGAGAACATCTAGGTTCGACTGCCGGTTTAGAAATCCTGAATTTGATTTCCCCAAACGAATGCTCTAAGCATTCCTTTCTACATACCATGGTTAATTTCTCCCCTGTCCATGCTTCTCTGATAAATTTGTTTGCTCTTTAATGATCTCACCATCGACGAGACGTTTAGCTCTACCTAGCTTTCTGATAATGCATCCTAACTAAACACATGCCATATGTGGTAATAAATATGTAAGTGGAAACAACTAACCAAAAATTTCAGTTTTTAAAATAATAAAAATTGATAATTTTACGAAAATTGTTTTTATTAATATAATATATTTTTTCGTAAGCATGTGCATATGCGGGTGTGTAAAAATATTCACACCACATAAATATATACACATATTCTTATACATACAAAAATGAATGTGAATATACACACATGTGTAAAAATGTAACAACATGAAAAATCCCATATAATGGAATTAAATTTATTACACATATTACAAACAAATTATTACAGTTAATGGCAAATTATACATTTTAATTATGGATTGTCTGCGCCAGAAGTACTGTACAGGTAACTATCTCCGTCCCACTCCCCTGTTTTGTTCTTACTCTGGTATGCGGGGATTTCCTGCAGGGCGATAAACATCTCAAAGTACCTGGTGACCGCCGCCTTGACAAAAATTAAATTCCAGCAGGAAAAGCGTTTATAAACAGACAGAGACTTTACAAGGGTGCTGCACCCCTGCTGGACGACAGGCGTGTCTGAGTACGAGAGTCTCAAAGTCATATGGAAGAATATTGAAGGCGCACGAATCTCACATTTGCATGTTCGGATGTGGCAAACGGTTGTATTAGCTTGAGCTTAACCACGGGGACCAGCCATAACTCGATCACCCTGCACATTAGTGGGCCGCCCCCATAAATAATGACCTAACAGTTTGTGTTTGGGTGATGTAAAACAAAACATCCATATTCCCTACTGTTTTGGGGACTGGGGTGATGTAACTGCTAGAGCTCTTGCTATCCATCAAGGCGAACCGGGTTCGACTCCCGGAAGGGTCACTCCGAATTTTCGTTAATGGGAATCGAGTTGGACGATGCTGCTGGTCGGCAGGTTTACTCGGGGATCTCATGCTTCCAGCGCCATTACATTCCGGCGCTACTCCATTCTTATCTTGCTTAATCCTCATCTGTACTAACACCTCTGATATTGATAAAAACCGTATACACAGCCTCAAATACAATCCTAGTTGAAGTATTTATCGAGCAAGTTGGAAGCAAACACAGGTGCTACCAATAGCGAGCATTCCAATACCCAATGGCTAAAAAGAATACTAGCCGATGAATATTTTACTGGTGCTGTCGAAGGTGATCGGACATGTAGTACATAAGAAATAGTTTCGCACGTTAATAAACTTAATGTGTGGGATTATTACAAACCTGGATTTTGAAAGCTTCGCAACGTAGGTACTGCTCCAGTTATTTAAATTATTGATAATATTAGTCTAGAGATTTTAGCAAAACATTTGATGCTGTTAACCACGAACTCCCGGTAGCAAATTTGCAACATGTTTAAAACTTCTCAGTAAATATGTGAACGGTTTTTATAATGAACCTAATGCTCTTACATGTATATAGAAGATTATGCAATCTTGCCGCGTTGTACGCTGTAACTGTTTTAAACTACATAGAATTAGCCAATTACAGCAAAATTAGACTGTGGACTAATCAGGTTTTTAATCTCGCAGGTATTAAGCTTTAGAAGCATTTTAAAGAATGCTATGAATTATACCTTTTTACATACAGGCTACCTAAAGATCGCAGCCAGTACGTTGTAATGAATGGCCAGGAGTCCCAATGGCGCAATAAATAAATGTGTATCTTTCCAAGATTCTGTGGACAGCCTGGTATTAATATTTATATTTATTAATGGCATGAGCAAAAGCCTATCTTTCTATAAGCTTCATCTTTACGCGAGTAACCTAAAGATATATGTTCAATTCAATAAAACTAATGTATTGTTAGCTGCCGCATATATAAGTCGCTATCTGGCAGAAATACAAAGTGCAAATCCCGCGAATATCCAGTGCAACGTTTTATGTTTCCCAGTCCCCGTTTCTTCTCGCAAAAAATCTGTTATCCCCAAATACATTTTTTTTTATGTAGGCATACTGTGAAGAGCCACGGAGTTATTATTGACAAAAATCTGCCATTGGCAGATCGTGTTACTCCACTATGTAGGAAGGTAAAATCCATTCAAATATTTAAAATGCTTTTAAATTTTACTGCCAGCGGGATCAAAAGCTACATTAGTCCAGAGCCTTGCAATACCTGTATTTGACTTGAATATTGTTTAAAACAGTCACAAAGTGCCATGCGGCAATATTGCAGAACCTTCGAAACACATGTGTTAGTGTAAAGAACATATTTAACTTGCAAACTCACGGTGTTTCGAGTTATTACCTCAAAAAGATATGTCTTAAGCTATATAAAAGACGAACTACTAATACCTTGTGCTTGCTACATAAATAACGAAGTTCTTACATTCCCCAACTACCTGTTCAGGCATTTTTCTTACCATAATAAATGCTATTTGGTAAATACACTGAAGAGCCAAAAAAACTGGTACACCCGCCTAATATCCTGTACCCCCCCCCCCC
>NQII01000906.1:16323-92253 GCA_002778355.1 Clitarchus hookeri
TACCAAGCAGGCAGGCAGAAGTGCCGCAAGACGACGTGGCATGGACTCGACTAGTGTCTGAAGGTATGCAGGAGGCAATTCACACCATGAATCCTGCAGGGCGGTCCACAAATCCAATATGCGCCAATTTGAGAATGGGTTATACATCTGTCAGGTTTAATGATTCTCGTCAGCCGTCGTTTGTCCCGTTCTTTCACGATCTTTTTCCGGCCGCAGCGATGTCGAAGATGTGATGTTTTACCGGATTCCCAATATTCACGGTAAACTCGTGAAATGGTCGTACGCGAACATCCAAATGTTATCGCTACCTCGGAGATGCTATGTCTCATCTCTCGTGAGCCGACTATAACACCACATTCAAACTCACTTATATCTTGATAACCTGCCACTGTAGCAACAGTAACCGTTCTAGCTGCCGACCGCATCGCGTTACTCTGATTGGTTCTATACCTCTGTTATTAGCATACGTACGCCTATACCAGTTTTTTTGGCTCTTCAGTGTACAACCTCTTTAATTGTAAAACTGATAATAAGTTTTAATGTCACTATGCATAACTACAATGTCTTTAGATATCTTCACTAATGTTGTATCAAAAACGTGGTACTGTTTTCAATTGGGAAAAAAGGAATATTTAAAGTTTTGACAGGTCTGAGAAGAAAAGACCTACCACGGACATATCAGTGGATGCGGATGAAAATATGAAGAATGCACTACCAACGAGAAGTTACTGTTGTAACTAATGAATCTACTTTCCTCAACATGAGTGCAATTAGTATTTAAAAAATTTCTTAAAAGCTGAGTTTGTAGGTAGAATTTGTACCGTTGAAAGCAATATAATAAGAGATGAAACTAGAAGTATATGCAACATGCAACAGTAGTGAGGCAATTTTAAATACAAACATGCCTTAACCCGAGACTCCAACACAGAAAACCCCGTACCATAAGCTAGTGTGCAATCAACTTCATTACCGAGGTCGTATTCAAGCATCAAAATTGAATTCAACCAATCTAATGTTAACTAACCTTAAATATTTACAGTTCTGTCATTTTGAAAAAAAAAATGACTGAGCCACTTAAAACATGCAAGTTTAAATGTCTTACAATAGCGCTACTTGTGAGAATAATTCAGTGAAAATTAGTGGATTGGTCCCTGAGATAAAGCATAAAATATTCAAATTTTTAATGTGACGACCTTCATAAATGGAAGTTATGTATTTGCTCTTTCGATGATTGTATACTGCTAGTATACGAGGTTAAGCTAAAATATATTACCTATATTCGTAGATATAGCACACAAACCTAATATATATATATATATATATATATATATATATATATAGCAACTTGTCTGAAAATAAGTGTCTGTCACAATTACAAAAATATATAGTTTTATGACCTACCACAGTAAGACTACTTCACCGAATTTGGTAAGAAAGGGTTAATTGTTTCCCGATATATGACATAAAATCTTAATTTATATTGTGTGTCTAACTTACAAAATTACAGAGAAATGTGACTCTGTATAGACAAAAATATGACGATTGTAATATATACTGCCATCATACAAAGTTAACTTGGAATTTGTTTCGTTAATAAAATATACTGAGTTAAAATATTTATATTGCCACTATTTTGAAAATAAATTCCTGAGATACTGTAAATAAAGCAGTTTACTCGACCTGCTACAGTGCAATTTATATGCAAAGTTTGGTAGTATTCTGTCAATAGTTTTCCGAGAAATTATATAAAACTTTATATTTTCGAGTGGTATATCTTACGAAATGGTGGACAAGAGATGTTCCGGGTATATGCATTTCATAGATGTAATTTAAACTACCAACATACAAAATTAAGTTGGAATTGTTTACATGGTTTCGCCGATAAAGCGTTATTAGCTAATATGATTATGTATCCGCTATTTTGAATATAAGTGTCTGACATTCTTAAAACATGACATATTTCATTATATGCTGCAGTAGTACTTGTTTTTCAAATATGGTAGGAATATATCAGTTGTTTATCGATATGTGACATAAAAATATATTTATTGGTGTGGTGCTATATTACTAAATGGCAACTAAAAGAAACTTCGTAAAGATACAGTTGATAGTTGTGATATTTACTACCCGCGTACAAACTTAAGTTGGAAATGACTACATGGCTTCGACGAGATAGTATTCTAAACTAAATAACTATATGGCCGTCATTTTCATAATAAGGGCCTGATGTAAGATATGATATAAAACTTTATTTATTCATGCAGCACTATATTACAAAAGTTTGACAAAGTGACTGTGTGTTAGCGTATACGATTGTCGTATTAGATATTTTCAGCATACAGAATTTGGTCAGAATTGGTAAAGTGGTATGGTAGATATATTAACTAAACATAAAATATTTGTATGGCTGCCACTTTGAAATTAAATACAGAAACAAGTACAATTGATAAAGATTAGCTAGACTATCGTAGTGTTACTTAAATGCCAAATTGAGTGAGAATTGGTTTAACAGTTTTCGATATATATTGTAAAAATATTTATTATTTTGGTGCTATCTTCCAAAATGGTTGACTAACAACAATATCCATTTTAAAATGTAATTCATTTACGATGCTCTGCCAGCATACAAAATTTGGTTTAAATCGGTAGAATGGTTCCCGAGTTATGACATATCACCCTAAATATTAAAATGGCCACCATTTTTAAAGTAACCGTCCGACATGGTCGAAAACTATAAAAGTCAGCTGTACCATTCATACTGGAATTGCGACTCAAACTATATATATGGACATGGGCCTTAACATTCCGGTAACACTCTGTATAATCATACTTCATGGGCTTGAGCACCTAACAAGTCAATCTGCCAGCACTATGGGCATTTAACTTCCCAGGCTAGGATGGTATGTCACAAATTTGAAATTGTTGAGATAGATGTACGGCCAAAATTGCTCCAATGCATATATGAGTGCTAGGCACTCTAAATGTGTAATGGGGTACATTGACATTGCCATAGTTAACATTCAACTGGCATATGCAATGCGATGAAGCTTTCCATAAATTTCCTGTAACAGGATTGCCCCTACACCGAGCGAACTGACATATGTATGGAACTCAATAGATTTACCATTCTGAAAATGGTGCAAAACTGGGGCGTCAATGAGTGTTTGCTTCAAGACCTGGAATGCCTCTTCCTGCGGCTCACTCCACTCAAATGTTGTGTTCGTTTTCAACAGGCGTGTCAAAGGTTTAGCAGTTTGCAAAAAATTTGGAATAAACTTATAATAAAATGTTGCTAGACACAGAAAACTCCTAACACCCCTTTGACTAATGGGCTGCGTAAACTCTCGGACCACTTTTACTTTGTCAGGGTGAAGCATTATCCCTGCACTATCAAGCATATGCCCTAACACTTCGCTTTCAAAATTACCTAAACATGCATTTGGAAGGCTTTAGGGTTCAATTGGCTTCTCACAACCTCTTAAATAACTGCTCCAAACGATCTAAACACGGTTGAACGTGTTTCCCACCACCACGATGTCATCGAGGTACACTAAGCATGAACCTCACTTTAGCCCTGCTAAAGGTTTATCCATATACCGTTGGAAAATAGAGGGTATATATTCAAACCTAAATGTATAGTTTGAAAACAAAGTGTCCCCTCGGAAGTAACAAAATAAGTTTTCTCTTGGTCCCTTTCGGTGACCCTGAGCTGATGGTAACCTGAATTTATAACCGAATGGGTGGAATAACGGACTCCTGTCAAATGACATAGAAAATCATCGATTCAAAGCAATGAATACTTGTCATCTTTCAAAACAGCATTCAACCTATGGTATCCTACACAAAGATGGTAATAATATATTTTTTTCACAAACACTACTTGGGGAGCATCAACTGGTACGACAAGGCATAACAATTCCTGACTGAATGTGACCCTGCGCTATATTATGAATAACTTTTCTCTCCCCAGGTGTATGCCTGTATGGTAAAGACGAGATAGGGGCACTATCAATAGCGTCAAAGGAAACCACCTCATCCCAAGTACGCCCGATTTGCTATGGCTCCCAACTGAAACAACCTCTGTACTTATGTAACAACTCAATGCATTTAATCCTATTATCTAGGGCTTTGAGGGTTAACATCGAGCTCACCGATATCAAAATCGTTCTGGTCACATGGAAGTAACACAAGAGCTGAGTAATCACCCTCCACAGGCTGTTCACATTAATGCAGAAAACCTAATTTCATTTCCTCATGCAAAGTGATAGCATGGACAGCCATGTTCGTTACCCACATATGGATATGCTTAGTTTTACTCATTATAATTCGCAGAATTAGTTAAGAGAGTGACTCATTTATACCCGCTTTGGGTTCCACCATGACTACATCAGACAAGAGGCTAGCCTCAAAGTCGACTGCAAAGCATTGATGCATGTGCGTCTCGACCTTCATGTGTTCATGCACATTAACATAACCAACTTTTCTTATAGGATCAGGAACAATAGATGGCAGAACAGTCATACTGTCCTAACACACATGATCAGATCTACCCACGGGTGTATAGGTTACCAGAGATGAATAAACCTCTGCAATGATCTCCGCTGGGTTTACCACAGCCTCCTCAACCTCTTCTCCCGGCAATGATATGGCCACTCTGGGATTGTTAAGTGTCATGTAGAGTTGCTCACTGATCCCACACGAAATAACTGATCCAAACCAGGTCAAATAGTCACAGCTCAAAATTAAGCCCCTGATAGGAGCTCCACTAGACCGACAGAAGGTTTGTACCTAAATTTTCCAAACTGGAAGTACAATTCCGACATGTTTTTCAATTGTTCGTTTTAGCCTGCCACCCCGGCAAACACCCTAATTTCAGCTGGTTTTCAAAACTCTTTCTGTACTAAACTTCTGTCAACAAGCGAAACGGCAGCCCCACTATCTACATAAACTGGAACTTCTGTCTGGAAAGTTACGGCCGTATGGCTCAGAACACTCTCTCTAAAAGTGGGACACTATTTCTCTTGGGTGGGTGGTTACCCTTTCGTGCGCTCACCCTCTCTAGTTTCCTTACCACTTACATATTTCTTACTTTGCCAGCAGTATCGTCTAAGATGTCCTGGCTTGCCACAAAAAAAAAACAGATGGGTTTCCTATCTATGGTTTAACTGGGCTTATCAGACTTTTTCATTGTCCTTTTTTCCATCCGATTGGGCCTCTTTACTAGTATCGTTAGGACGCGCATCCTTTTATGGCTCAGATCGACTTCCATTCCTCCTACTCGATTTACCCGTATGAAAGGAGTTACCCGCAGATATTCTACTTCTGTTCGCAGGTGACTTTGCTGCTTTCCTAATTCAGCCATGCATCTGTCCTGATCTATTGAACTTTCCTTGCGAAGGCCCCTCTCATAGGTCTGTTCACCTGCTTGTCGCCTCAAGGTAATAACTACACTGTACAATTCCCAACTCTGAGAATAGTACAGGCCTGCCGCAATGTTTCTAAAATTGCCTTACGTCTGTTCCGCCATCTCATGCGGAAATAACACGGCTTTTTTTCACAAAATCAAGTCTTAGTCTCCGCAGTAAGAAAATGAATATTTCTCTCCGACACATGAGGATCTAAACGGTGATACAAGCTAAGCACATCGTAACTGAAGGCCTCAAAAGTCTCATTTTGCTATTGTACCCTAGATCGCAGCCTCAATTCGAAGTCCTCTGCCTGACTTACATGCCTAAAAGCTTATTTTAAGGCTGTGGTTAAATCTTCAACAGATGGCAGTTATTCTAAATATTTTGCTTGACTGTCATACCTCCTTAGAGCTAGACTCTTCAAAAGGTTGGTAAATACAATTTTTTTGCTCACTCCACCTGTTTACTTTGCCTGCACGTTTGAAAATTTTAATAAATTCGTCAACATCCTCACAGCCTTTTCCCCAAACATACCTTGGGTCCACAAAGAAATGCGATGGCTTTATTGTCTAGATCCCCTGAGTTCTGACCTAACCTTAAATAAGCAATTTTTATTTTACCACTGCTAAAATTTCATCATCCGAACTATAATCAAGAATGGCCTTGAACGCTATCCTAGCGTTTAGTACCAGACTACTACCCTGCTCATTGAAACTCCCTTCATAACTGACTATGTATCGCTCACCAGCCCTTCCTGTCTCACTCATTTAATACCATAAAAACAAAGAAAATACCCTGCAGTACAACACTGTTAGACACTAACATAACCACAAAACCCTATAACACCTTAGAATTTAAATAAACCTTACAAAAAAATTATTCATCATCTTAACTTAATACAAAAACCTTAATTTTCACTATATACTAAGTTATACAACATTATACAACATTCGAAATTAATACCTATAAAAATACTTAAACTTAACTTACTAAACAGCCTTAATTACAATTCGCTTAATTAATAATTAACAAACTTAATTAAGTATTATAAATGTATATCTAATTAATGCCAGAACCTATGCCAAACAATAACTAACTTAAAACCTAAAAATACAATCCAGTATTTTCTAATTCAATCCCTAACGTGTCGACGACTAAAGAAACAAACCTTAAAAACTGTCGACTTACTTGGTGCTGCTCAACCACTTGTCACAAGCCTTTAAAGGAATCTCGGTGAAATAAAACTAAGAGAAAAACAAAGTGCTCACTGCAATTATCCCAGATCCAATCAAGGTAGGTAACCCCTAAGGCTAGCTATCCTTAAAAAAAAACAGGTCAGAACAAAAACCTCCCAATAAACTAGGGGGTGGGGTACACAGGATCTGTCAGCCAGACTCTACAGGCTGAGGTTAGAGTTAGTTACCAGGTTAGGAGGTTGGAGAGGGGATAGCTTAACAAGCCATCATAACCCACCTTCTTATTTCAATAATGAAATAATAATTGGTTTAAATTCCTTAGTTAGAATTAACCACTGTGATCACTAAGGGACATATACTTGTTGATCAACCAGATGAGGGAGAAAAAAATTAGGCGAAACACTTTTTTTTAACATTATTATTTATAAATTTTCTCGAATAATTAAAATAGTCAATAACTAACTGAAATAAAATGTCTTAATAGGTAAGATCGGACCTATCTTAATGAGTATAAAAATTCTTAAAAAATAAAACTTACTCCCACAAAAAATTATTACACTAAATTCTTAAATACTTATTTTAAACTTCAATCCTAAAATGAAGGAGGCATACACATTTTCCTTAGTTGCCACATTCATAGAACAATGCTGGGTCTCACTGATATTTCCAAACAATGAAGGAAAACAGAAACCAAATTCCTTAGGTGGCAACCGTTTGTTGTTGCCACAGATGGCGCCAATAACATTGAGAACCCAAACGTCTTTCTGCAATTGAACAGTTGCCTGTTTATGCTTCATGTCCGCAATTCAATAAAATACACTACCAGTTATAAGTATGTGTTGTAATTGTAGAATACGCCTCTGTTGTTTCTCTTTTCATACCGCAGAGTGCGTTAGTGTATAAGACGTAATCAAGATGGCGAAACTGGCAGTTATCAGTGTGTGTGTACCTACGTATGTGCGAAGACGTGTGTTGGAATAAAGAACTGTCATATACGTGGTTATTAAGTATTTTATTTAAAATTATAACAGTATGGGAATACCATTAGGGAATTAAAAATTTACCTTAACAATTTCCGAAAAGAAAAAAATTAAATCCATGCTGCTTTCTGACTGCTAATCAATATATGCAAGCAAAGGTTTCTAATTACTAGTATTCGTGCAGAATGGCTTCCATGTTGCTCGCAGGCCCACGCAGGTGAAAGCCGTCCATCACTTTTCGCAGCAGACCAGAGAATCCCCTCACCCGAGGCGAGAAAATCCACATTACCACTTTCGGGGGAAGGGACTAACCCTCCGGTAATGTAACATAATTAAAAAAAAAAATAGACTACTGCATTTTCCGACCGAGAATGCGTCCACCTCGTGTAGACTCTCAACAGCACGTCCGCCAACGATGCTAAAATGCCAGCAATTACTTCCCCGCCCTCCCGCCTGGTTGCGAAACTTCCCTGACTCCCAGCCCATGCTCAGCACTCCCCTGCTCCCCTGGCCATTCCAAAACTGGTGGAACACGTGCGATTGCGATTACAGAGTTCAGTGGCCCTGGCAGGAGACGCCTGGCCATCAAGTGCAATTACGCACTCCCCCTTAACCGCAAGCAAAGTGGAAACATACTAAAACTGCTGGCCAACACAAGTCGATAGCCAGGGAAGTAGATTGCAATCCTGCAATGAGGAAAACAACATATTATCCAACAGTTGCTTCACGCGAATTTATTCCGTGGCATGACAATATATACACTAACGTTTGTGAAAAGTGCAGCACCAAGAAGGTGACTTGTGATTGAAATGAACTTTATACCACAGATAAGATACATGACAATGCACAATTGATAAGAATTACAGACCTGTACATGATCTCTGTTCTTGAGAATTCAGTATGGCTGAAGCACCCACATGCTCCCATCAGAGCCCCTAAACATCGTGGCTTGGAATCAAAGAAGACCTGGATATGTTCCTGGGGAATCTCCCTCCACGCACTTTGTATGCGAGTCCACAAAGTACCAATATTGGTCGCAGGAGGACTGTAATGAACAAATCGCCGAAAAACCATATCCCATGATGTTCTATGTGCGACACGTCAGGCGAATGTGCAGACCAAGGAAGTTGTGGCACACGTGATTCATTAAAAAAAGCTTGCATATTCCTCGCCACATGTGGCCGGGCATTGTCCTACTGAAATATGGGATATGGAGTTTCCTGAAGGAGGGGAAGTACCTCGGGCTCTAAAACTTCTCTGATGTAGTGGTTGCTGTTAAGATTGCCCCACAATACATAGGAGTCGAGATAGCATATTGTATCCATTAGAGTCCCACACCATCACTTTTGGCATTTGTATGCTATGCTGTTCCACAATGCAGGCTGCCAGATTGTGGTCACCTCAGTAGCATCTTACACATATGCGGCCATTAGTCTAGGGCAGGATGAAGGGGGACTTGCCCGAAAACAATACATTTTTGCCAGTCAGCATGCCAGCAACGGCGTTCAAGAGCCCATTGCAGTCTGAAGCGTTTGTTGTTTCCAGACAATGGAAGCCGACGCAATGGAATGCGTGCCGCCAGTCCAGCCCGCATCAGATAGCATCGATCCGTCAATTCAGTCAGGCCCACACCCATTGCAGTGCTGCAGTTTCGAGCCAACACTGTGGACGAGGCTGTAAAGTCCGTTACGGTGTTGCGGACATGATGGTGGTCATGCTGTGCTGTGGTCACATTGCGTGTTCCAGTACCCGCTCGTCGCTGCGTACGACTCTATTATGTCTACTGGTTCCACACGTGCATCACTGTTGTAGCAGCATGCTCTTTACGAGCCGAAATGTCACGGTATAATAAACCCGTTTTTAGGAGACCGATCATTCTGCTCCGTTTTAACTCACTCACCTGCTTATATGGCACCCTTTGACATCGACGAGGCATACTGGCACTTACTTTCACTTCGTTTGACAGCTCTTTTCTGACTGAGCATGGCATAACACTGACTTTTCCGGTCAGACACAAAAGGGCGCTGCTGGGCCTACATGTATGCCATCTCTCTGCAATCGTAGTCACTTATAACTGCTACGCTGTTCTACACATCCTCTGAGTTTGGATTCATTCGGACTATTCTTTCTGGGTGTGGCAATTATCAAAAACAGTGGTGTATATATATATATATATAAATTCGGTTCAAAAGATTATATCTATAGTAGACCAGTGGTTAGCACATCAGTATTTTAATCCTGAGCTTCTGGTTCGAATCACGGTTGAGTCGTCGATGATTATTAATTTATTCTACATGCCGTGTTATAAGTCAATAATAACTTTAGGATAACAGTTGTGAACAGTGGTGAAACCATAATAAATCAACGTTAATATTTGGTTAAGTGAATTTAAAATTCTTAAGTAGCAACAAAAAAATTCATTTTCATTACACAATAGTGTTTTATTCATATATGCTTGGTTTGTTTAGTGGAAACAAATATGGTGAAACATTTTATATTGTTCCATCAAGAGTATATTTGTCTCTCCATATACAAACATATTATTTGTTTGGCTCAAACAAATTTTTGTTCCCTCTAATAATTATTTTTCTATGTATAATCTGGTTTGCTGATCGTTTTTGTAGTGTATGGATTTATTTATGATTAATAAACTGACGCAGGCAGCAAAGCAAAAAAATTACCTATGTGTACATTTTGTTCGAAATATAATGGCACCTATCCGCATCTTGAATACTTTATTTTACTGAGTTACTTCTTTTGCGAACATCGCATAAACAATGAAACGTATAACGCATGTATGAGTGGATTCTGTTTTCACTGATACAGTTAAATTTATTAACATAGTTGGCTGCTTTCTTAATAGCCTTGCAATGGTAAAGATGTGATTATAACCCTCTAGCATGAAGCTATTTTGTAGTCTTGAGTTATTGGACCAAGTAGAAATACGGAACTTAAAAGCACGATCCTTACGCCCAAGGAGTGTTAACACAGTTTGTTCAACTAATTTTTTTAAAAATAATGACTACTTTAGTATTTTCTGTTCATAATTTGACTGTGTTCTTAGGCAGGTGGGTATGATGTTGCCATGTTTTCTGAACACTTGCTTGCACTCAGTTTACCACGTGCAACTTGAGTATCAAAATTAAAAATATATAAAATTACTATTCTCCCAACACTTCTCCGATGGCTGTAAGTATTACAAAACCGGGACACTGTTCATGAATAAATTACTTAGTGTTTTAAGAAAGTCTCTGTTATTGCATTACGAGATAATTTTTTGTTTAATGAAATATTTGTTACACATACAAGGTGAGTCGGGTGAAAAGGGGAAATTTTGAGAGACGATAGTACAGGTCGCCATAAAGAGAAAAGTTTATATAAACATGGTTTTTATTTTCAGTTATATCTGGCATATAGCTCTTTGAAATTAGTGAATGATACATTTACGTTCACCGCAAATGCTCAAAAATGAAACTCAAGACATTTTACAGCTCGTCTACTGAGGTTGCATGTCGCTAGCAGAAGTTGCGACTTGTTTCAGACGAGTAATAGCATCAACAATGTGAGCAATCAATTCTTCTCTTGTGACCGGCTTTGTTGCTTAGACTTCCGTTTTCAGTCTTCCCCATACACAATTATCCATGGGCGTCAAATCCGGAGACCTTGGTGGCTAATGAATGGGAGTACCTCTGGCAATTCTGCGTCTAGGGAAAAGTTGGTTAAAATCTGAGTCACTACACGAGCACAATGTGGCGGAGCTTCATCATGCTGGTGTTACATTGTTTGCCGTGTCGTCAACGGAATGTCCTCCAAAAGTCGTGGTAATTCTTTTTGCAGCAGTTGTATGTATCGTACGCACATTCCGACACCGTCAATGATTACAGGACCAATCAGATTATTGTCAACGATACTGCACTACACACATACTGAGAAAAGCTGTTGGCAATGAGCTTCTAGAGTTGCATGCGATTTTTTGTCAGCCAAGACATAATTGTTGTGAATGTTGTTAATTCCATTATGGGTGAAGGTTGCTTCATCGGTGAACAGTATATTTGGTATTACTCTATGACGATCCGGTATCCACTGACAAAACGTGAGTTATAGAGCAGTATCTCCAGGATGCAGATGCTAGACATGCTGGAAGCAATAGGAATGTAAGGCAAAGCGATGCAATGTTGGAATTACTGTTCTCTGCGGAGCAGCGATACACATGCTTATTCGTCGTGTACTCGCACTGGGACCATTTGTAGAATGATTTTTGTCTTTGTCTACACATTATAAAAGTGGACGCTCTGATGAGATACCAGCACTGGAAAGTGTGCCAGTGGTGCGCAGGGTGTTGAAAACTATGCCGAACACTTTCCTTTTGGGCATTCTTCGGTTCGAAAATCTTAAACGATATTCTGCAATGGCAGAAAAACAATTTCCATTGGTAAAACCATACATGAACATCATGTCAGCGTACTCGGCATGCGTAAAGATTTGTGGCATTTCACTGAAAGCACGATGTTTTTGCTACAAGTCTCCGCTGCCAACTGGATTAGACTGTACAGGAGCATGCATAAGGAAATACACGTGGGAAGGGGAAGGTATGAGTTCAGGGTCGCGCGTGCTACAGTCAAACAGCAGTAACCTCAGAAAGCATAAATTGCAGGTACGCAAGAGGCACGCAACCTTAGGAGACGAGTTGTATAATGTCTTTAGCTTCTCGGTTCTCGTTTTGAGACTTTGCTGTGAACGTAACACATGTATCATTCACTAATTTTTAAGAGCTGTATCTCACAAACCACTGAAAATAAAACCATGTTCATAAAAATCTTTTATCTTTATTGTGACCTAAACTATCACCACCTTAAATAATTCCCTTTCCTCCTGACTCGCCTTATATATATATTACTTCAAAAAAACTAATACACTTCGTACGAGTTTGAATTTGAATGAAACAATTCAAAGTTCTGGCCAATATTATTTGCTAGACTATCGAGTGATACATATTTTTATCATTCAAGTAATACCAATATTTGCAATTTTTACAGCCCGTGTTTTATAACAGAATATTTGAAATTTGCATTAAAATATAATTTTCTTTAATATACATTTCCTAATTACATGTCCGTAAAGGGGTGACCTATTACCTGATGATAT
This sequence comes from Clitarchus hookeri, assembly GCA_002778355.1. NCBI lineage: Eukaryota > Metazoa > Arthropoda > Insecta > Phasmatodea > Phasmatidae > Clitarchus > Clitarchus hookeri. The sequence continues at coordinate 29,053 of NQII01000906.1, forward strand.
AAAGATACTTTACAATGAAAATCTGTATGAACTAGAATAAGAAAATAAAAATATAATAGCTCAAACAGAGATAGTATAAAGGAGAAATATCAAACCAGTGTAGTCAAACCCTTCGCTTAGAGTATACTAACCAGTAGTGTATTTATCTTTGTTCTGGAACATGGATGGAGTCTCGGATGTTAGATTTTGATTGTCGTCAAAGGTGAGAGTCAAAACGATCTGTTTTCCCCTGAAAATATCCTGCAGATCATTCGAAAATGCCAATTTCACCTCCTAAATTACCCTTTTTTCTCTCCCAAACAAATGAAAATAAAAAAAACTAAAATAAATGCTTGCTCAATAAGGCTGAGTGACTACACAGTGTGGCTGGCTGACTGCTCAGTCAGGCACACTGAGGAGTCAGTAGGATATAAACATAAATTAACCACATACTTCTTACTTAACACCACCCCCACCACCCTCTCATCACTTACTCTGACCACCAAAACTACTCTCCCACCACAAATCTCCCACTAACCACCCTCTTCACCCTCCCATGCAAACCTCCAACCTAATCCAAGCCACCACCAACTCAATACCAACCCACCACTCACACCCTTACCACCACACCCCTTACAACAACCCACCCACTCCAAACCTCACCACTACCCCACCAACATGCTACCATACCCACCTCGTACACTACTCTCTCTCTCTCCCCCTACCCAAACAACACCAACACTACCACCCAACCACTAACACTCACCCCCACCCACCATCACCCTCCCAACCGGGTCTCCACAACTCATTTACATTTCTTACACGAATCATCCAAATCGATACCTGCACATTTCTAATAACAATATATATTTTTTTTATGTTTTATGTATTAGAAATAACTTTTCGTATTTTCCCCATAAATTATTTACAATTTTATAAGCTTATAACAAATTAATTATTAGTTCAAGGCGTACCCTCAATCACGATTATTTTCAAGAACTGTAAGGAATATGATATTTTGTTTCTACTAATGTATAGTAAATTTATTGTTGTTTGCATTTTAAAAACATTTAAAGGCAAGATGTATCATAGAGTTCGTATTTTTAGGTCGGGTATTAATCTTAAATCTAATATCAGATTATGTTCCTATGCCCACATTTAATTTTGTTATATGTGTTTTAAATAATTTTGTACCAAACCACATTTTCATATAACAGGTTGTAAGCAAGGCAATATTTATAGGCATTCGCGGATATAATTTGTCAACTCTTAGGGCCGGGCTCGTGAATTCATTTTGCAAGCATCATTTCTAGCTCCAGATATGTATGCATTTATAAACTCTACAACCATTTAAAGACAGAGCGATTAGCTATAATTTAAAAAAAAGTTAGAATTATAGTATTTTTGTAACAAAATAAGTTCGTAACAGGACGGAGATGGCATAGGGTTAAAAGAAGAAAAAATAAATATACATTTTAAAAACTAATTACAATACATTATTACAAAGAAGCTACAAAATTATTTATGTTCGTCTGCTTAAAGTCTGCAAACTTATACACGTCACCTTCAGTTATAATTCATTAAACATGAAACCAACTACTTGGGCACTCATGAACCTCATGACATCGTGCAGTGAGCATGAAGGCAAAGTCTTTGCAGCAGAAGCGACATCGATATGCCACTGAAAGTTCTGTAGATGACAAACTAGTGGACCCAGATGGTTCGGCTGTCGTCATGTCAGGAGAGCAGGAACCAGGGATGGAGAGGCTTCGTGGAAAGAGATGATACACCTGTGTGTCATTTGTGTTGGCACTTGCTTCAAGTTAGTTTTGTACCTTACCTAATTCCATTAAATTTATAATAATTTCGTGTCTTGCCAAATTATTTTATGGAAATGTGCTCTGGTACTCCTTACCATTTTTGTTTACTCACCATGCAGTTTGCAATACCAACTTTTTTATATAGGATTAATTTTATGTATAAACATTTATCTGGTTATTTTTAATGTACCCTGTTTTAAAAATATATTTTAATGTTAAACAATAGTGTGTATGTAATATTGAGTCAAATCTTAATTTATAATTGTTGAAATTGAAATTTTTCTTTGTGATGTATTAAACACATTTCTCAACCTTCCATACAGCTTGTATTTACCTTGATTTCTTCTTTTCATGCATCCTATTTCATCTTAGGATGAAAAAGTTTTCATACCGCCATTTTGGCAGTTTGCAGCATGGATTTATGTGCTAGTCATGGCCAGCCATTTCCTCCTCTTGGTGATGTGAGATGTGCACCCATTTGTGCAATGGCCTTGTTGGCCAAAGTACATCAATGTCTTTCTTTCGTCATGTCGCAGTATATCCATAAAAAAAATAAAGATGTAAAGGATTTTTGTTTCTTATTTCCCTGCTGCATGACCTAAAGAGTTTCCTCAGGCCTTTTTTTGAAATTATGCTTTACACTATGTGAAATTGTAACATAATTTTTTCGGATTAAGAAGAAGAAATAATTTGGTTTAACGACATTAAATAGTTTTGTAATTTGAACTTAAAGAGACATTTACAAAAATATGAACTTTAAGAGAGATCTACACAGATACAATTTCGGGTATCCACCTTTACAAATTATTGCTCAAAACAAAAGAATAATCATATAAAGAAATAATTTTGTTGTAATGATGTACTAAAATAAAAAAAAGCAAAAATTTGTTAACTTACTGAATATGCATGTTGAGAAAACACTTTAATGGAACTGTTATGTTCCCAATAAAGAAAATTGGTGTTTTTATTTAATTCTGTTCGTGTTATTTTCTTATGAAATTATATATTTAAGTTTTTTTTATTTTTTTTTTACTTTAGAGTTGTGGCTGAGAAGTAAATTCATAATTTTGATGTAATAAGTAAAACAAGAGCACGTCCCTACCTTGCTTCTTGCAGTCTCCTCTCGCCTACAATGTAGGAATCTAGATCCGACCTTCCATATATGTGCCATCTCGTGTGAACGCGAGAGTTCCTAAGGGTGCCCTCGATTTAGTCACGAAGGTGGTACATAACATGTGGTAACAGTAGCTGGTGTTTCCTGGTAGTTGATTAGATGTATTGTTTTGTACATGCTTGTTGCATGTATTGCCCCTCTTTGTGACTTGGGCATGCGCAAATAGTGTTGGTTAGAGTCCCGTGCTTTTATACTTAAGTAAGGTTAAGTGTTGTACCTTAGTGTAAAATTGTGTTTCCCTGGCACCATGTCTTTTGCATATTGTTAGAGCCTTTGTTAAAATACGAATGCCAGTATGAGTGAACCATCTGAGGTGTGCAGGCATCTGAGAAAACAGCAACAACTTTTAGAAGCTATTTGCATGTTGCTTTAAAATCTAATGTCCCTTTTTCTCTGGTCAAACTGTCTGATATTTATGTGGATGCGGAGTCTCGTACTTGTACCACTGAAATGATTTATTTGCAATACTTTCTCGATATTCTAAGTGACGATGACTTGTATTATTCATATCCACAGTTGAAGAACCGATTGTCTCATGTTATGCTACTTGCTCAGATACATCTGTAAGATGCTCAGTTTAATTCACTTGAGTGCATTGTCGGTCAGACCCAATCTCCTTGTAACTTTCAAAACCGCTAAAAATTTTGGTACATTTAGCCCATCAGTGTCTGTAAAATTGTGCAGCATGTTCTCAAGTGATGTGTGATCATGCCAAAAACTGATGAATACCCATTTTGAATCAGTTCCATCAGTTCTGTTAGTAACATATATTAGGATGTACTGTTAAATTTTAGAGGGGTGAGGTGCAGCAAAAGGCTTTCGTAATATTACAGAATGATAATATTTATCCTCCTGTTTTACATATACCAGATTTTTGCAAGTAATTTATTCTTCAAACTGACACTTCGAGTCAGGCGATAGGGGCTGTCTTGGCTCAGGATATTTATGACCGTCGTCAGCCGATTGCTTGTGCGTCACACACTCTTACTCCCCAAGAAAAAAAGTCTTCAAACGTATGATTTGGAATGTTTGACTGTAGTTTTTGGCACCGACCTATATAGGCAACATTTGGAACATGCTGAATTCCTTATTGAGATCCACATTGGATATCATCATGGTCGCTATGTTGAATTCAGCCAATTTGTCCCTGACCTTGGTCGAGCATTTTGTTTCCATCTACCATCTTGTTTCCAAACCGCCATCTTGTTTCCACCTGCCATCTCTTTTTCGGTCGTTATTTTGTTTCCCAATTACTCGTCTTCATTCGACCCTGCCATCTTTGATGTCGTCTGCTGTAGTTCTCTCATTGTCCGCTAGAGTGCACTACTGGGGGAGTTAATGTTGTTAATTGATTCTAGATGGTGCCACCTTCGTCCGCCATACTTTTTTCACTTGTCCTTCGTTCAGTTGCTGCCTGCTAGGAGCCCTGGTGTCGATCTCTCTCTCTCTGCCACCATGTTGGTCCTGTAGTTGGTGGCCATGGGCGCTGCTATTTTATTTTCGCAGAGCCCAAAAAGTCCTGTGGTGGGGTGCGGGATCGAACTGCCAGACCTTGGGTCGCCAGCAAGGTGGATGCCTTAGAACACTCGGGCTATCGGTGCAGGAAGGAAAGTAAGTTTTGAAATACGGTAGGTGCAATGCAACACCATCATTTATTTCGCCATCATTCGGAAAAGATTTTACATTTAATTTTGTAACAAGTACCATGTGCCTCTAGGTGGAAGAGTCTCAACGAGACTGATATGACAAACATATAACAGTCACCTCAGTGTATATTCTTTTTTTTTTATTATGCTGTTGGTTACTCACGATTATTTTAATTTGCATTATAATTAAAATGTTTTTAAGTGTAAGGTATGCCTGAGGAGGTGGGAAGGAGAAGAAATAGGTTATATTTATACGAATGAAATAATTTGTTCTACAAAAAAAACCCGCAGTAAGAAAAATTATGAGATAATAGAAATCTTTTGTCAGACATTAAAAAGTTATTTGCATGTACCCACTTGACTGACATATGTAAAAAAAATATTTTAACAAGACAAACACAACGAAAAGTGACCACAAGAAGAATTCAGTAATCCTCATATTGAATGGCCTTACTAAGCCTTACATACTAGACAAGCAAACATGAAACAAATTCCATAAAAAAAATAATGTATTGAAAATAATAAAAAACTCATTTTTTTATTATTGAAACTAATAATGTAGAATATAATTTAAGTGTGGGGGATAGGGTTGTAAGTGGAAATGTATAAATTGCAAGCATTTTGGTGTAAGAAGCTTAGTTTTCGAGATATAAGTAAAAATATGAAATCCGTCCAATGTACCACGAAATACGGACCATGATGGCATTCGTTATTCACATGTACGATTAAATAATAATATTTGTGAGAGAAATATACATCTATACAGCATACAAAAACATAATATATTTAATTTAAAGCAAATGTAACTTTGTTAACTGTTAACCTCGATTATAAATTAATCAGCTCTTCGCACATACAACAATTATGCACAATTCATCTACGATATCTCCCAACCCCCAAATGTATGTAAAGTATATATATTTTAAACTTGATGTTATATAAACATATTTTGTTAAAATTTCTTTATATTTTCTTGGTGATAGCTGGAATAATAAGGCTTTGGAAACTTTGGTTCTGCTACTGTGCTTTACACGAAATTATTACAACTTTAAGAGGCATTTCACTATCTGCGCATACAAAACTTCACCTGCTGAGAAACCATGCATAATATCAGAATGTTTGTTTATTACGCCCCTCCACACACACACACACACATATATATGTATATATATATATATATATATATATATATATGCACTAACTCCACCTCCTTCTCCAAGTTCTTGTACTGAAGTCCTGATATACTATGTATTCTTATAACTTTACTATATAAATTCATGGAATTAAAACATTACTTCCATTTTCATGCCAGCTTGTGTTACCTCATTATCTACGACACTTCGCCTATCCATTGTGATTAAACAAATGATACTTGGAACCACTACGAATTATTCGCGTAATACAGTATGCAATGTCTAGGGGCCACTATTTACGAATTTATTGAGATGAAACCGTCAAATTCAGATTGCAGCTAACACTCGCAATCCAGAAGAAATGGATGATTTATGCTTATAAATGGAAATAAGTTATACAAAATCACAAAATAATTAATTTAGTTTTTAATATAATATGCATTTAATCACATCTTTGTCCTTTATACTATAAACTCATTTATGAAATGAATAACGGCTATGTCAATAAACATTTAAATATTGCTCGCCCAAATTTTTTAAATAAATTTCATTAATGAACTTTCTAAACTGAAGTCGATGGAAGAGAAAAAATGGGACTCATGCATTTCAACAATGTTTGTACTATGCTATCAGTCGTTCAAAAACATACAACTGGTGTCACTATTTCATGCTCACAGAATACATGGATATCACGGAGGCATCACTTAGCTATCGATTTGAACTCAACAGATATTCTTGCCTTTCACGCAAGACCAAGATACAGCTCATGACTCACAATAATGTTAATTACTTACCCATTACAAACATTTTTTTAAATGCTATATATTTACGTATTGATTTTTGCGGTTTTTTTTATCATAAAATGCCTCGTGTGCCCTGGTACAGTCATGACATCGCTAGTTAAGCCAGCCAAATTATATCATGGAAAATATTGCACGACACTTTTACCCTGCTAATGCGGCAACCTTCAGATTTAGGAGATAACTGGCCTGCTAATTAACCATTCTGTCGCCTAAATTTAACAAGAATGAAAATATTTTTTAATTTTAATTCTAGGGACAAGCACATAAAAATTTTGTTATATTAATAAATTGTCCTGTTTGTCGTGCTAAGCACATTGTCTTGTCACGTACTTGTCGCGTACCTCAAAAATATTAAATTTATATTAGGTATTTAATAGTTTTTTTCATTTCTTTCTACAACAAGAAACTGCATACTATAAGCCTAACACAACCAATTATAATTATAAATATTCAGAAACTACGCATAAATAAGTCCACTCTAAATTGCAGCCGATATATGCCAGACATACTAATCTAACTTTTCGAAATAAAATGTTTTTTAATGCAATTCCTACGTCAAGTACGTATTCCTTACCAGCACACTCAGTGGTAATATGGAAACGGGTTAATTATTATTTGTTACATATTGACTCGGAGGGTGTATGTAGATACGAGATCGCTGTCCATGTTAATTGAAGTCGTATGTTTCGAGTCCCCAACATTTCTCATTCGATATGTAAGTTTCATACTAATTATAAATGCCATAAGTAAATTATTCTTTTTTCCGATTGTAGTAAAGAAAAATATTTTTTAATTTCAACGGGCTTGTCAGCAGGGAACAATGTACTCCCGTAAATTCTTACAACATATTCAGATTAGCATCAGATTCAAAATATTAACGAGAAAAAGCATAGTTTAATGAGAAGCAGACAAATATATTTGCAACTACTAGGTAGCAAAGTTAACACTTGCACGCAGGTCCGGAGATAGTAATCAATTAATAGTTGTATATAAATATCCAAGCATACATAGTTAGTTTTAAATATACGTATATTTTGAAATCGCATAATATAACGAAGTCTTTGGTATGACCACGCTCCATGCTGCAGACTTCAGGAAAAAACCCTGCACAGTTTCAGATAACCTAAGACAGCACGCGTGCGAAGAGCTGTGGTAGGATTTTCACAGGTCTGGACCTGCACAGTGTCAGGTAACTATAGAGTCCACAAGCACATTCTAGTGTACGTGCTTTCACGTCGTTTTCTTAACCTGCACAGGATCAGAAAGCCTATGTCAGGACGCATGAGTAGATTTGTGTTAGCATTTTCACAGGTCAGGATGTGAGTTGGCAAGACATCATACATAACACATAGGAATTATATACAACAGGGTCAAAATGTCCTGCCATTACTCGGGGGCTACACTCCTATTATCTACGACTGCTTGGCTACCTACAATGTGAGAGACAAAGTGGTTAAAATAATGTTGTTAGTTAAGAAAGTAGCTCAGTTGCTCTTCAGCCACTTTCATTTTCACTAGCATCAAGGGATTCATTGTGCAAGTGGGATTCATCATCAGGGAAATCAAAGTAGCTTGCTCCGATGACAGCACAGACAGCCGTAAATTCAAGCATCCATTCTCAAAGCATCTGCCAGGCCAAAAAAGCAAAACCACTTGCATACAAAACATTTGTAGGTAAATCGGAGAAGTAGAATATGAAAATTTGAATAGCTCACAAACCGAAATGTTCAGGGATAAAGAAGTGGTCTTCGTTTCCGGTTCTGAGCAAAAGTAATGGCTGCGACTATATAGTCCTGAAAATATTACAATTATTAATTTACGAACTCAGTACAAGTGACATACCGTTACATAACTTAAGCTGGTGTGCCAGAACTTAGGACATAGTTTTACCATATGCGGTCAGGAATGTTCATGTCCTCGACTGAAGGCCCCATCTTATTTTAGAAAAAAATTGAGTTTTAGGTTATGCTGGCGATGAAAACTTAAGATGGAAAAGAGAATGATAGAGCATTTATCACGAGCAAGCACTGGCCCATCCAGAATGGTGGCAGAGTGAGGGAGGACAGTGAAGAGGGGGAAATTGATATAAAAGTAGAGGAGAATGCTCGTAGTATTAGTTGTGACCTTACTTTCATCACATCATGTCTGCACAAATCCGGCCTGAAGATATAGCCATGTACTCCGATATTACCTTTGGCTACCACAGAGTTCACTTCCGGATACCTGGTATGCCAGAGTGAATATAAAACTGCGATGGACTGGAGCACTGGGTTGCATGCTATGTGGAAGACTTTTTCTATGTGGAACCAATGATTTTTGACTTCAATGTCTGCCCAGTTTATCATCTTCGACCAAACAGCTAGCTGCCAACTATACTTCAAAGGCTTGACGAGTGCAGCACGAGATGAAACTGTGACTTTATTCCATGGCGCTAGCAGCATAGAATACAAGTGTCGACAGCCAAATAGCATTGAAGTACTATTCTTGAGGGAGTATTGTGATGGCTATAGTCAGACATCTATTCTTAACAAGGGCAGGTTAGTTTGGACAACCATATGCTACCCATGTATATGCGAAATATATTAGTCCTCTTCGTATTCAGTAATCCATTCCCCTTTATGACATTATCCAGTTGTGTACCAGTCTGCAGCCAGTCTTCTGCCTAGTCTGCGGTCAACAGCAGTCAACCAGTCCAGCAGTCTGCCAGCCCAGCTACCATGGATTCTGCATACGATGGTGGCGAACCATTTTCTGAAGACTGCGAGGAAGATGAAATGTTCCTGTTGCCTGATCCTACTGGAACCGAGTCGGCACCATGCCTAATGTACAACCCCAGCACTTGCTACGACTATGTGCGTGAAGGATTACATTGTGTGCTGTATGTAATTACTTCTGAAAATGTATGTGGTATTATTTAAATATCGATATACTTTGAAATGCGTAGTGAGAGCGTATATTTCTGTCTGCAGTGGAATGAATTTTCACCATTCGAAACCTCCAGGGTAGTATCTAGCTACATGTGCGACGTTAGTAATTGCGCCTTCATATCTGTGTTCCGAATATAGCACCGTTTTTGCGATGCCTGGGGACTGCAAGGACATCAAGCAAGTACAGAGAATTATGTGATAATAAACAACATAATAGGTGTACTAAGAAAGCCATACTTGGTCATTTACCGACAATGGATACACCGTGAGCATTAATTGTTTTCTATGTTTATAAGTGAAAACTACTTCGATCAGCTAGATTGTCCCCAATAACATTCATATAAATTCAAGTTGCGCTATATAAATAATGCAGCTATGTTTGTTCATGCACCATGAACCAAGAACCACAGCTTATGCTCTCCAGCAGCAGTTATCTTAAAAGTGACTCCACATCAAGTGACTCATCCACTGGTGACTCCACCAGCAGCAGCTCCAGCCTGTGGGCCTTCCATGTTTATCCATACAGAGTAAGATGCTGTTCTCTTCATAACATAAGTAGGCTCTCAAAAGTCGACTACGTGTACGAAAATTATTGAAACAAATATTAACTAATGCATTAAATTATTTTTTCTTGGTAAAAATGTGAATGCATTTACATATCTGAAAAAACGTTCAGTTCTTAAAATAACCCATGTGCCATACATATAGAGCAAAGTATATTAAAATCTGGCCTACACACAAAAGTGCCATAAAAAGAAAGTTTAACTAGCGTGCAATATTGAAAGGTATCATACTAGTATAATATAGATTTTAGTGGCTGAATGAAACAAATTCATTATTACATTTCTCATGCTGGTCGATTCCAAACACAAGGTCTGTTGCATAACCACACCAAGCCTGTATGCACTTTGATTCCTACACGCGTAACTGACTTAAAAACATGCATCAAGAATATTTCTCAGTTCATTCTTTCGTCATATAGAACTCAGCCGATTTTAAATGATTCTAATAAGACACAATACTTCAGATCTTACCATAGCACTCCTACTGTACATGCTCGCGTACATTGTATCTAAAACAGACTCTCGCAATCGATTGTATACACTATTGAATTAATAAGTCTTTCAGAGAAGCAGAACGGATTGTATTAGAAATTAAACACTCATTACTTTGTTTACATAAATTAAACTTATTTACTTATGATATACGTAATATATTTATAATTTTTCGTAAATTATATTTTTTCATTTCCGCGTTGTTTACATATCATGGATAGTGGCCAACAGTCTTATCTGATTTAAACCTAATCCTTCAGTTCATTGATGATTAAAGACATCTCAACATTGTGTGAGAGATCTCTGCATTTTTGCAGGTCAATCGATTGTGTGAGTCTATCAAACAAGTTATTGAGTTCTACAGAAAATAAGCAGCTAGACTTCGCGACTTTCTTCGCAGAAGGTTTGCGATACATTTCTGCATGTATGTTCATTTCATCTCGATCGTCATAATAATTAAAGACATGGATGCCACCATAATCTTATTCTTCATAACTATCTATACTCAATATAAAACTCAACATCTCTCTGTCTGCCTGTTAGTACGCTTATCACTCGAGAACCACTTATGCACTTTACGTGTTTTTTTTCATTCATAGCTATGTCGTCTGGCCAGGTTTTAGTATATATTTTGTTACGGAAAGTAACATAAGAAATAAGCAGTGACAATAATGGTGAATCAAGTCGGAAAAAAGTTTGCCACCAGCGCGCTCTCTTGCAATACGCTGTCTAAACCATTAAAGATGGAACAATATCATGTAGTGAAGAATTGTGTAGAATAAAAAGACCAAAAAAAAAAAAAACTCCGTGGTAGCATATATCTATCTATAACAGAGAAATACTAATAAGCGTTTTTACCATTTAATATTCTCAATAAATAAATATGTCAAATTCCAGCTGTTGTTTCCCCATTAAAATCTGTAAAATTCAAATTTATTTAAAAAAAAACCAAAACAATAATTCTATAGTCCACGCGAGCAGGGCCGCGGGCACAGCTAGTCAGTACATATGTCGGGGATACTGCATTCGTTACCTTCATCAGTACTGTGCTTAGAGTCGTTATTTTGGTAATGAACGAATCGGAGTAATTTCTTATATTCCTTTATATCTTCTTAAGTTTAATTTTTAGGTTTCATGCAAAATAACATCTTATAAAGTCCTCGACTCCCACGGGTAACATAATTGTTCACTAGTATAATTTCGCTAGGCAAAAACTTTATATATTTGGCTCTGAGAAATCATTTATCATTTTGGCTATACACACTTCATGCTGTATTGTTCTTCTGTGAGGTGTAGGTTGCGAGATTCCTTTTGGGTCAGAGTACTGGGTTTGAATCCATTTCTCTTCTTTTCCAACTTCAAGTTGCCATTATTTACAACATGTTTACGCTTTTGTTTTGCAGATGTCGTCAATTCATCATCTGTAAATTATTTCAATTTCCGTTTTTTTTTTCACAGCGCCTCCAGCAGTCATGGAGTCCACATTTTCATTCCCTTCGTCCTGACTAGTTGTCACTTAATCGTTCTGCACTTTAAATGTTAGCACTGCATATTTTTTGTTTATGTCTTCTGAATTTTCATATGGCTGCCACCTTTCATAGTAAATTACTGCAACACTTTTATTTTCCTTCATCGCCTACTGTTTTGAAACATATTGCAGGCTCGGTTAATGTTATGGGTGACGAATCAGCAAGAAGGAATTGTACCCTTTTTTCTTGCTGCAAAGGTTCATATGTACGTTGTTTAGCGGAAAGCTAAGAAACACTGCCTTTATAAATCGTTTAATGTGTCTTCAAATTATCACCTATAGTAAATAGTGTACCATACTTGTAGCACTGAATAATTTTGGAAGTTGGTCCTCTTGAACAATCGCTCTTTTCATGTCGTCGAGAAGTGCGGCTTTCACTAAAGATCTTGCCACAACAGCAACATTGTTTTCCATTTGATTTTTCAGTAGTGGGAGAAGGTACAACCATAGAGATAAGCTCGACGTTAGACTTTGTACAATCATTGACTTGCTTAATCTTCAAGCATATATGAAATCATGCACTTGTACTACTGCACAGTACTACTGCTCAATGCTGACTCCTCAGTGCTACACTCTGCAGTGCTAGATCTACATTGCTGACTCGGCAGTGCTGAATCCGCAGTGCTGACTCCACAGTGCTGACTCTGCAGTGCTGACTCTGCAGTGCTGACTCTAGTGTTGACTCCAAAATGGTGACTTTACAGTACTGACTTCGCAGTGCTGTCTTCACACAGTACCGACACCTCACAAGTATGTTAACAAATGAGAAGGTTTCCTGCAGTTGCAGTAATTTATATCACCATCCTTCGGGTCGAAAGCGAAGCTTCAATGTAATTATATTTAGCCACGAAGAGGAAATCAGTATGTGCCTATTTCCTAAGTGGATGGTGCCCAATTTTTCTCAACTCTAGATAATTTACTGAAGCCAGGGTCAAACCCGAACACTTGGTAACCATTTCTTCTTCCTCTTAAAAAAAACTTGAGTATACTATCGTCAACAGAGCTTTCTATTGCGTCTACATGATACACAGCCACATTTGTGGCCTGGAAGGCTTGCACAATCTTCACGCAAAGAAAGAACTCTTACACCTATATTTTTCACAAAGCTGACTCATCTAGGCCACCGACTCCGCACAGCCACCGATTCCTCAAACCCAACGACTCATCACAGCCAGTCCCCTCACAGATGACTCCTCACAAGTACAGTTTCTTTACAAGTTCACTGAAGTCTTTCCGCACTAAAAACATGAGTATCTACTCGGTATAGCTGTTGCTCTTGAGATATTTCATAAGTGGGATTTAAATATGTTTTATGCATCTATTCATCAAAACATTTTATATAGTAATTTAATCACATTACGGCCCCGACATCGTGGGACCACATCCTGTCCCTGCGGCACATGAAAATGCATAGCCTCTAAACGGTCTCAACAGGATGGTGCCGTTTGTCGCAGGATAACATCATGTCCTCTACACCATTGGCAATTACATGTTTCCACTACATCAGCCGCACTGGTGTAGCGCACTACGAGTGCTGTGTGTGCGTTTGTGTGAAAGTGCAGAGCAATGCAGTGCAACCATATACCTACCCGCTCCCCTACAGCGAGCGATTGTGCATTTTGGAAGATCCGGCGTATAAAATTGGTAGGGCAATTTCAAAGGAAGTAATCACACGCGAAAGAAAGGCACATCAGGCATGGGATGCTCAAAAATGCCCCTATAAGCATTTGCATGTTTTAATTATATTTATTTGAATGTTCAGGTATTTTTTACCTCAGTTGTTTCGCCCTCATTTCATACCATCCACATTTAAATTGTATTTGATCATGTGCAGTGTAATAATATGTATCTACTTATTCAAGATTTAGCAAGGGCTTATGTCCACTTAGTTATGAAAGTGTTTTTTATGAACAGAAAGTTTTGCAGGGCGAACAGCGAGCCACCATAGTCTGCGCCTCGCGAGCTTGCCAGAGTCCATCGCCGTCGAATGTATCAAGGGGTCGGCACGCGCCATGTCGCGCTCCGTGTGGTTTCATGTATTCGCGCATATCACCTTTAGCTGCAATAATCTAATGTAACATACCGGAACCTGTTCTTTTAGTACCCGGAGATGCCACCCCTTCTTCCCCGGGAATAGTATCGCCCGGGGAAGTTTAAAGGATCAATAATTCACTGTTATATACAAATGTGTATTTTTCGCAGTTTTGCCTATCTAGCGGGCCACAAGCCAGAGTCCATATAAAGTGTTCACCTTGAGTGATGTATGTGTTTCAGTGAAAAAGTAATTACATTCAAGTTTTTAGTCATTGTGTTTCTTATTTAAAGCACTGCCTTCGGGTGTTTCGGGGTACAAGTCCCATATAACCCGCCTTCACCCAGTTTAATGTAAATTTCTTAACAGCCAGTATGCTCAACTCAGAATTTTTACAGTTTAATGTATGTGGGTCAGTCTGAATAGGCCCACAGTATTTTCCGTGTGTCTGGAGCGAAGGGCTCGTTCAACATAATGCCACCGCATGTATTAGGTATAGCATTGTCGTATGAGACTATAGCATTGAACAAAAGTTAAGGACATTTCTCTAGAACTGCACGACGATAGTACCACAGAAATGACAGGTAGTACTGTGCATTTGCAGTACAGCCCTCACGAACTGGATGACACACTAGAACACCTCGCCTGTCATATGCAAAAATGATCATCAGCTTTGTGGGTGATGGGTTTTGTTGTATCTTGTGTCTCCATTGTGATCCAGGATGAAGCAATTCATTGGACTGTCGCTTCAATTCGAGTATGTGCGTGCCCATGTTTCATCAATTGCAATGATGAGGTTCAGCATGCCATTATCTTCATAGCGAAAGCATTCCAGATTTATACATGTCTCATATCGGGTCCACTTCTCTATCTCAGTTTTTCCATAAAATTAAGTCCCGTCGTAGAATTCGGCGCACTGACGACACAGGAATACCTGTATGCAGGGTTAATTCCATAACAGTCCAGCGAGTGTCGTCCATTAGTCACTGATCAATCACAGCCACTCGTACGTCGTCGTCAGCTCACACAGCATATCCACTGTGAGCTAGGACGGCTGTTGACTGTCTTTCCTGTTTGAAAGCTGATCCCCACCTTTTCTCTGTACTATAGGGTATAGCATGATTACCCGATGCTTCCTGTAGCTCTGCATGACATTCGTGTGCATTCTGGCCGTGGTGTACAGCTATCTTGATTTACACACGCTGTTCGACTTTTGTTATGTCATTTTCGCACACCTGTCATCCGACAACTGACATATGTAACATACTCATGGCCAGGCGGATGCACTCTTATCCCGTCTGACTGCAACAGCTGTTCGATGTGGGGTACCATATATATATGCTAGTAGATTACACTTATAATTGCCACTAATAGAAAGCATTTTACTATAAATATAGATTTCCTTAGTATTTGTGTTAAATGGGAAGTTAAATATTGATTTAATTGCCCTACTTTGAATTATCTGTAGGCAGTACAGTGCACTTTAATCAGCTGAACCCCATATTTGGCTCAGGTACTGCAAGTGGCTGTTTATAAAGGTTAAGTGAACATATATTTTTATCAACATGAAGCATTCCTTATACTTGTTTTAAAATTTTTAAAACTATTTTGTTGATATTAATACTCCATTTGAGGTGTTCATATATTAAAAAACCTAGACATTTTACATGGTTTACTCTAGTAATAGGATTATTATTTATTTTGAGTGAGTGAGGCCCATCATATCTGAGTCTTGGTGAACTGAATAAAAACTAATTTGTCTTGTTGAACTTTAATATCAGTTTATTTAAATTGAGGTAAGAATTAGGTGTAGTTGTGTCCTCGTGCTTGTGTTGGAGCATTTTGTTTACATTCGCACTATAAGCATAATATCATCTGCGAAAAAATTTGGGGTACTCTACAGTTTTTAATTGCCAATAACATTAATGTAAATTAGGAAAATAGTAAGGCCTAAAACACTGCCTTGTGTAACCCCCATACTAACCTGTAGGGATAAGTTTTCTCTGACGGAGTTGATACAGCTAACGACCCGAACTCTGCCGGAAATGTGGCAGCCAAAAACTGGATGGCACAGTCAAAGAAGCAGAGGTTGCAGTAAAAATCATGCTGCCAGTTCGTCTGAAGATGCGGTAAACACGGCGAAGATATGTAAACCGAAGAAGTCGATGCATCATTCCAACCTCGGTCGAAGGTGCTACTGCTGGACCCACGACTAGCATCTCTAAAATATTTATGTCAGTTACTGTCACCTTCTGCGACTATCTTCCTTTCGCCTCGGCAACTATCAAGCTAACTCTAATCCAGCTGCCAATATATCCGCACATAACATCATGCAGATGTTGCGGTGCATCGTGGGAGGCGATAGCGCATTTTTGTGCTCTACCGAAGTCATTGAGTGATTATTGAGTTACGCCCCCAGCATCTTTCATGTACGAATTGGCTGAAAAGCTAGTTCGTAACAATGGTGGAGGCTTGGTTCCTCCCTACCCTCTCACTGCCTTGCATCAGCTTCTCTACCATCCACCCCCATTTCAATAAATTCCCCACCCACTCACACTAGTTTCCGTAATAAAAATAGCAAACTTTCAGCCACGTCCGCTTCTAACCTTAAAACTTTTAAGTGGTAGTCCAATTTAAATAATGTCATAATATCTACTTTTACAATGCCTTAGGTTTAATATATTAATTTAACTTTTACGGCCCCATATCTATACATACAAAGCTGAAACCCAATTAACAAACATTATTAAAATGTAAAGAATTTCCATGTAAACCGCAAGTCCCTAGTTGCGTATATTCACATGTAAACAATTTATCTCTGCTATACCAAGCCAGTAATACAAATTAATATGTAGATCACCTGTGTGCGCTGGATATAGTTATTTGAAATTTAACTATTACTGTGTAAGTAATACGTACTCTTGTAAGCATTATCATTAAAGTAACTTTCAACTCATGCTAATTTTAATAAACTCCATGCCGTACACCATATTGTACATAGTTAGCTATTACTGTGCGCAGATAAAATAATTAAATATTTTATTCAACTTTCCCCTCAGTACACATACTATATATTTAAGAAACTTCTCATATCATTCTTAGGAATAAGGTATGCCAGTACTCTATGACAATTTTTGTACGCTGATAGAACACCCGTATTTCATTGTGAGTCACCAACTGGAAGGACGATATGTCGTTGACCGAAGTGCTGAGACCACATGTTCCCTCGTCAGCGCTTTCAAGCGGCTCAAGCACCGCTGGGCGCGAGAAAAAAAACAGCGTGCTAGAGCACGCCATGCAGTGGACATTGCCGAGACGACATTTTCCCTCATCAGCACATCCTCGCGGCGCGAGCGCCGCTGTGTTGCGAACAAGGCCACCAGGCGACGCGACTCGTTGGACGGTGCCGAAACAACATATTCCCTCATCAGCACATTCTCCGCGGCTCGACAGCCGCTGTGTTGCGAAGCAGCATGCAAAAGCAAGCAAAGCAATTTCTTCCCGCCACATCCGCCTTTATAAACTTAAGTTCATTGTTCTAGTTTAAGTTTCTCATACTATCAATATTTTCACGTATTTCCCACAAGCCTGTGCTATAAGGAAACTGGGAGAATGAATACCGTTGGGTTTACGCATTTCTGCGATCCTAGGACTTAGGCAATCCTCGTGGCTTCCGGACGTGCTAGCGACACACCATGCCAGTCATACTGTATTGTTTGATGCGCAGACTGCTGAACCTGATGTGAGAAGGATAAATTGTGTGCAATGTTAAGGGTATTTAACGAAATGGGAATAGTGCCTGAGACGCACCCACTTCGACTGTGTTTGTCCATTCACAGTTTACCCACATCCACCCAATTGTAAGGAGTACTTACCAGTAGGTCAAATCTTTTGTTTCGCGTGAGACGCGGAGCAATCTTTGGGCCTCTGGCGGAGTTGTGACCCGACTAGAGGGGCCTATTTTTTTCTGTGCTCTACTAGCCTTGACAGAGGTCAGGCAGTAGGGGCGCAATTGGATTTTTGCTGTGGGTCTTTTCTCTACTACACAGTATTTTGGAACTATACCACGAGGGTACTTTCGTTTTTGACCTCCAGGGAGTAAGTCATTGAGTGCAGATTTCCCCAACCCCTGTATGCCACCCGTTTGTGTGAAAGTAGAAGTGTAATTATTTTGTCTCTAATTACTCATATATGTTCTTTTCCTCTCTACTATATTCTATTTGCATAATAAGTGTCGTTATGTTTTACTTATACTACGTGTTGATGTCCCTCGGCTTTCTTAACATGCTATGCGTTGTGCTCCTCTTCATTCCAATCTTAACTTTTTATTAAGCAATGTAATTATAGTATACTTATGCTATGTGTTGGTGTCCAGCGTATATGTATTAACATTATAATAGTTAGGGTGTTTATCAGCGCACACAGCTAACTAAAATAATTAATTTTTCTGAAAAAGAAAAAGAAAAAAAACTTGTATTAAAATAGGCATTAACTAAGAACTGGATAAAAACACTAACTTAACCATAAAGTTGTAACACCAGTTCATATACCACCCGAGAGAACAATTGATGACAGTTTAAAAATAAGTCAGCTATAATTCACATTTAACTACATCACCTTAGGTCGGACACACCCAACCCCATGCCACACACAAGTAAATGAAAAAAAAAATCAGGAATTAAATAACCAATTTCATTTTGAATAACTATAATCTTCAATATAACTATTAAGGTCCTATTAATTATTTAAGGGAAAATTTTTATATAAGATGTTTTGACAAACTGTGCAGGCATTCTGCTAATACATTTCCTTGTAAGTTTCAGAACAACGGTGCCGCAAGCTTCATGTTCCACAGCAACCAGCAGTGATGTCACCTCTCAACCAAAGTTCCTCCGGAGGTCGGCACATGCAACGCTCACGTGAACACCAGTCCTGATGTCACGCACAACAACCTCAACACGGCGCTCACAGCCGTCAGCACTCCCGCTTAACCAGCTCGAGAGTCGTACGATAAATTATATACAGGTAACCAGCGGTTCACATATTTTACATACACCACTCAAACCGCACCCTGCAGGTACCTAACAGTAACACACAAACATAATTTAATTTAAATAAAATAAAAAGAAGTTTATGATTGAAAAAAAATATAGTGAATGCTAATAGGAGGCCTCCGAACGATGTAAACATCGCTCGGAGGCCTCCTTTTAGCAATCACAATGTCATACTCGACTGCTTATGAAAAAAAACATATACATATATATATTTTTTTAATAAAACTACTCAAATAACACACACACATATATACACATATATATATAAATAAAGAAATTGTAAGAGTATGCATCATAAAATAGAGACATCTCAATTATAATACTTCTTATCACTCTAATTTAATTATCAATTTTTATAAAAACCGCCATTTGTACAATTCACCATATTCAATTGACATTATTATCTGATATTGAAACATATTTCTTGTTTAATAAGTAATGTTTATTACGTCCACATTTTTTTCTCCTACAGTTTAAATAATTATGTAAATGCACTTTAAGTATCCGCTCCATTTCCCTCTTAAGTATTGAAACGAAGAAAAAAAGCAGGTGCAACATTTCTTTACTTTTTGCATTTTTTCAATAATTAATTTAATAAAATTCTACATTTCGATACCATCCCATCAGTATCCTAACCCAGTGACGTCACGTGCCGTTTAGTATGTAACATTATCTAAACACCTCAGTATTTTTTTTGGTGAATATTTTGTATTGCGTATCCAAATCACCAAAAGAACACTATATTATATATCCAATGATGAATAAAAACCACCCAAAAAGTAGTCGATTTCGTATCCAATGTAAGTCCTGAGAAGACCAAAACAAATGCAAAATTTCTCCCTGCGTATCCAGCCTGCCTGTAATTACCTGGTTTTTACCAAAAGTTTCTTTGTGCGTATCCACATGAAAAAACGACCTGAATTGAAAAGTGTTGGGTTAGCATATCCAAACTGACAGGTGGGAATTTCCACCAAGCCTCATTTGTTTCGATTCACATATTTATTTATCTTTTAAAAACATTTAGAAAAATACCTAATTGTTTCCTGTGGCTTCCAAACTGAAAACGGAACAGTTGGTCACTTTGCCAATTGTTTCCCTGGGCGTATCCCCTTGTTAAAGTGACTTGTTGCTAAAATTTTCCTATTGTGTACCCAACAACGATTCATTTACATTTTAAATCCAAAACCAATAACCAGCTAGTAAAATGAGTTGTGTAAATAATATTGAGTTCAAAAAAAAATGTTCAAAACATGGAAACTCTAAAAGTTTCACTGGCTTACAGTGAGGGATTATAATTAATGCATTTCATGTATCAATGCATCGGAATCACGAGTTTGTGCAGGGATGTTTTATTTTGTTCGTTTTTATGAAAGTTGTAGAATTTAGAGTATCTCCAAGGTTTCCATCAGCTTAACCCTCCCCCTTCCATTTTTTTTTAAACATGAAAACCACCTACTGCTATTTTCATTTTAAATTGACCCAAACAGCTATTCATTTTCATTTTAAACAGACATTGCACACCACTAGTCAATCACATTTTAAATTTAAATGGGCCATTGTCATTTTAACACTTTGTTTATTCTGATGATAATTCTCTAAACTAAACCAGTTATGAGATTCCTAGTCAGGTACGAAAAAAGGTATCAAGAGTGGTGAGATAGATGGCTCTTTCGTGTTGTTATGGAGACAATATATATTGGCAAGGGAGGACCGATGTGGACCTCCCTCTTACTACCAAACACAAGATCAAAGGTCATAAACTGAGGCAAAGAGCAGCCTACTTTAAACACTTTAAAAATGTTTACTGGAAATTGGTAATTTTTTGCCCACTAGTTTCTAGGGGCTGATCCCATTGCGGAAAGTGGTTTGCTTAAAATTTTGGTAATTATGTTGTATTGTGTATCCAACAACGATTCATTTACATTTAAAACCTAAAACCAGCTAGTGGAATGAGTTGTGTAAATAATAATGGGTTCAAAAAAAATAATCAACACACGGGAACTCTAAAGTCTTCAAAGGCTTACAGTGAGGGATTATAAATTATGCATTTCATGTATCAATGCTTCGGAATCATGAGTTTGTGCAGGGATCTTTCGGTTTGTTCTTTTTATTTGAAAGATATGCAATTCCAAGGTGTCCACAAATGTTAGTGTGTCACAAGGAAGGATGGAAATACTGCTGTGTGACTCACCTATCTTTAGGCTGTTTAGTTTTGTTGATTTTATTTGAAAGTTGTGTAGATTTTATAGCCCCCCACCCCTCAAGGCCATCACGCCACTACACTCGAGATTTAATTTGGTTGGTGATGTAAACAGGAAATCACAGGCTTATTAAAATGCACAAGCTTGAGTCTCGTTCGTTTAGTTCTTTTTAATTAACCTTGTGCAACTCCAAGGTGTCCACAAATGCTGGTATGTCACGAGGAAGGCTGGTAACTCACCAGGCCTTCACGCCTCTACACTCGAGATTTAATCTGGTTGGTGATGTCAACAGGAAATCACAGGCTTATTAAAATGCACAAGCATGAGTCTCGTTCGTTTAGTTCTTTTTAATGAACCTTGTGCAACTCCAAGGTGTCCACAAATGTTAGTGAGTCACGAGGAAGGCTGGAAATACTGCTGTGTAACTCACCTCTCTGTGCACTCGTGAGGTTGTTTAGTTTTGTTAGTTTTATTTGAAAGTTGTCGTCACGCCTCTCTACTCGAGGATGAAGAAGGTCTGTGGTGCCAACAGGAAGTGAAAGGCTTATAAAAATGCACAGTCTTTGCGCTCGTTCATAAGAAGATTTTATAGCCACTCCATGGCCGTCACACCTCTCTACTCTCGAGGATGAAGAAGGATATAGGTGCCAACAGGAAGTGAAAGGCTTATAAAAAAGAACAGTCTTGGCACTTGTCTTATGTAGATTTTATAGCCACTCAATGGCCACCAGGCCTCTCTACTCGAGGATGAAGAAGGTTGGTGGTGCCAACAGGAAGTTACTCGGTATTGCAATTGCAAGTTTGCACTCAGCCATCCTAGTTTTACAGATTAAAATAACTGCTCATTTCAACTTTAAACTGACGCAAATAACTACTCATTATCATTTTAAACAGACACTGCACACTGCAAGTCAATTACACATTTATTTTAAATGAGCCATTGTGATTTTAAACGAAACCACTTGTGAGATTTCTAGTCAAGTACATAACATTGAATATATATTAGCGAGGCGAAGAATTTGACCGCACTTGTGCTACCAATGTATTGCGCAATTAAATAAACAGACATTCACTCTTTAAACTGACATTACACACCGCAAGTCACCCAACTTTAAACTGATGATCATACTCATCAGTGTTGTGCAAGGATCATTCGCTTTGTTCGTTTTAATGAATGTTATGCAACCCACACCTTTGTAGTCGCGATTTAAATATGTCAATGATGCCAACAGTAAACGACACAGGCTTCATAACTTAAAAATAATATACCATGTCTCTGCTGCACTTGTGAATGTTCTGTAAGGCTCTTCCAAGGCCTCCATAAGCTTAACCCCTTCATTTTTTTATTTACCCAATGGATTACAAAAGTAGAAAGCAATAGCTTTGTTTGCCATGTCTAGGGGTATATATATTGGAAGCTGGCCGCAGAAAAACTATCAATGGATCATCTGTCGATCAACAAAAGGAACTCTTACCAACATAGGTAACGTATACCCTTTTTCTTTATTTTAAGCGAGGTTATTCTTATAGCTATAATCGACTAGTATAGTGGTTCACGATGGTTTTGCATTTCAGGTCAAATATGTACGCAGACCCAGAAGACCCCTTCGTACAGTGCCCTCTTAAGCGATCGCATAAGATTTTGCAATCGCGAATGGAGAGGCATATATTTAAATGTAGGGCAGCTGTGGAGATGGAAACCAAAACTACAAGATCTCCACTACCCACAGCTGTAAAATCTTCTTCGCCCTCGTCTCTTCCTCCCCCTCCGCATCATTCTATATCCTCCTGTTCGGAAGAGAATTGGGATGATGGGTCCTATGTGACATACGACCCAATGACAAAAATTATGAGTTCAAACGAGCTTATCATCAGAAAGCCAAAGTGAGTGTTTGTAGCGGCCGGTCGTGTCACATTACCCAGGCTGAAAAATATCATCTGTACATAAAATTGATTTTTTTTTTGTTTTCAGAAAGAAAAAAATAATTTCGGCAACTGGATACACCGAGATAGCGAGGCGAAAAATTTGACCTATGTAACAAAAAATTAANTGTTTTCAGAAAGAAAAAATAATTTCGGCAACTGGATACACCGAGATAGCGAGGCGAAGAATTTGACCTATGTAACAAAAAATTAATATATATATATATATATACTTTACATTTATCTGTTTATTTTTTTGTGCAAATGCTAAATTACATTTGCGCTTTAATATTTTACTGTTAAAACCAACTACTGTTTGTTCAAATGTTAATTCTTAAATTAAACCAGTTGTAAGATTCCTAGATAGGTAAAAGTTGAATATATACCAAACAGCAAGCTATTCAAACAATTTAAAACATGAAAACCACACCAACTAATTCATTTTAATGTTATTAATTTTTCCCAATAGTTCCTCGGAGCCTGTCCCACTGCGGAGAGTTACTTGTTAAAAATTTCCTATTACATATACGATCCAAAACCATCTAATTTATTTTAAACTATAAACAATTAATTTATTTTAAACTCTAAACAATTTGTTATCACGACTACTGCCAATCTCACTTGAAATTGACTCACATACAGCAAGCCATTGTCATTTTAAAATTTCCTATTACGTATTCGATTCTAAATTCAAGCACTTTAAAACTAAACCAACTAATTCATTTTAAACTATACTTTAAATTGACACACACACACACACAAACAGCAAGCCATTAAAACACTTTGAACTGATGCAAATATCAAGTCATTTTAAACTCTACACAAAGACCTCGCTCTTACTACACATAGCAAGCCAATCTCACTTTAATTTTAAATGAGCTATTGTCACATACACGCCACACACTTTTAAGTAGACACCGCACAAAACAATTAAACAATTCATTCGCACTTTAAACTCAGGCAAATAGATACTCGTGTGTATTTTTATTTTCACTCTTCCTTACTTGTATCTGATAATGAAAAAAATAATAATATATACTTTTGTTTTATCCATTTATTTTCTGATGACTTGCTTATAAACTTCGGCATGGACGTAGAAACAACATAGTTGTACTGACTGTATCAAGCCGATATGTCAACCACTACCAAGTGCACCGTATGCTTTGGAGGGTATGAACAGTGCCCTCGCTGTGATTGGGATGAAATAGTACCGAGGTTTCCTCGTCACTTTCACCCAAGAGTATGGTGCGATAAGATGAGGGCCAAAAAATATGGGATTGAATTGCCAAAGGAGAGCGATGCAGTGATGGGCTGCGAGTCTTGTAGGCGAATGAACCAATTTTTTTTTAATACGCTCCATCCTACAGTGTAGAAGTAAACAGCACCCATCATTGTACGTTTTCTGATTGTTAAACGGAACAATTGGCTCGAACTTGGATACTACAAACGGAACTCGGCGAGATGGGTACTCTTCCAGGGCTTCAAGACATCACCCTTTCGCGGCTCGGGATGCGAAAACATAAGTGAAGATTACCTACTGCTGGATGTAGGCAGAGTACCGCAGCTAAAAAATGGACAGCCAGCTAATCTATCCTAGAGTCTCCAACTTTATTAAGCATGTATATAAATGTAAAAATTTGATTTTATGTGTGGTTTTTGAATAAATGTTATTTAAATTCTTTGTGTGTATGTGTTTAGTGATTTGTTTTTTAGTCCATTTATAAAACGTAAGTAGTTTCTTTCTTTTGAATATATTTATTGTTCTTGCTTTTTCCTTGGAGAAGGAACAAACACATGTTAAATTTTTTTCCTCTCTCTCGTGCAAAACTGCAAGCCATTGCAAGTAATTTTAATTTTAACGATGTATTAACTTGTTTACACTTTAAACTGATATAATTAGCTACTCATTTCCAATTTAAACAGACATCGCAAACAGTGAGTAATTAACACTTTAATTTTAAATAAGTCACCTAACTTTAAACTGTTGCAAACAGCAAGCTATTCAAAAACTTTAAAAATGTTTACTAGAAGTTGGTAATATTTTAGCCATTAGCTTCTCGGGGCCTATCTCATTGCGTAGAAGTTACTTGCTAAAATTTTCGTATTGCATATTCTCACTTTAAATTGACACACACACACAGCAAGTCATTCAAACACTTTAAAACATGAGAGCAAAACCAACTAATTCATTTAAAACTTTATGCAATTAGTAATTACAAGTTGTGAGATGCTTCTTTCGTGTTGTTATGGAGGCGATATATATTGGCAAGGGAGTACCATTTACACCTCCTCATTACTACCAAACAGCAAGCTATTCAAACACTTAAAAAATGTTTACTGGAAGTTGGTAATTTTTTGGCCATTAACTTCTCGGGGCCTATCCCATTGCGGAGAAGTGAATTGCTAAAAATTTCCTATTGCGAATTTTCACTTTAAATTGACACAAACAGCTACTCAGGTGCACTTTTTTCTTTCACTAGCCATTATTGCCCGTTTCTGAAAATGAAAAAAAAATAAAAGTACTTTTCGTTAATCAATTTATTTTCTTTTTCTACAAATGCAAAGCATTAGTTTTACCTTTTGAGAGAACTGCCTTCATCACCGATGTCTCCTTCGTGACGAGTCTCCTCGTGCATTGCAGCTGCATGGATTAGAAACAAGTGCAGTTGTTGCCCATATGGGTGGTTCTTTTTCCAAATGTATTCTGCCAAGTAGCCGGTCCACGACTTTTCCCGTCTGCCAAAACACGGAATGCTATACCTCACCGAACACCAACTCCGTTCGATGTTTTGTGTGTGCACTCTTAAAGATTCGCCTTGCCTCAACTTTAGTTTGTTTCGGGTTTTCACTATTCCACTCTTTTCACTGCACACAAATTCCTTCCGGTGATTTACTTGCAGGTGGCGATAGCCGTGCATGTCCAAGTTACTGTAACCTCGCCAACAGTCTGAAATTATCGTCGTGCCCGGCACAATCCATTCACGAATACATTTTACTAAAGTCGCGGCGTTCCTCTTTTCCACCGGCACCAGGAAGAAATTAGTAGGATCGCCTCTCTCCACACCGCCGAAAACCCACTGGCCGTGAACTTTTCGTCCCTTGCGGTTTTTACGCTTACCCAACTTTGATTCGTCTATCTCGACTATTTTGCCAGGCCCGCCGATTCTTTTCCTGTAAGTTAACACCCAGTCTATGCACACTTGGCGGCAGAACTTCTACCAGGCGACAACTGTCTTGCCCGAGCAGTTAAGTTTATTTACTATTATCTTCTGTCGGGGATACTTGATCAGGCACCACAATAAACACAACTCGATGATCTTGCCCGGCGATAAAATTTGAATCTCCCACGAAACTGCCCTGTCTTGCCGACACTTTAAAATTGCATTTTGTGCCATTCTCCATGCTCTGTCGACACCAGTAAAACAAACCTCGATTGTCCACGAGCTTGGCTTCGCCTTTTCTGCATATTCTACACCATATTGACGATTTAAGGATGTCATGCTCGATGACTAATGTGTTTACGTCTGGTGAGAAATTAATCAATTTGTGACCGTTCAACATAGTGATTTTACACCCCTTACACACCATTGTACGTTTTCCTAATTGAAAACGTTTAGGTTTTAGGTAAAACCACACTTGGATACGCTAAACGGAAGAATTGACTTGAGCTTGGATACGTTAAACAGAATTCGACCGGATATGCAATAGTGCACTGACTTGTAAAGTAAATAATTTGAGTGGATACTCCATACTGCACTCGCGGGTTTCCTATGGTTTTACCATAAGAGTACGCAATATGGAACAATCACCTAAGCGGTTTTTTGGGGTCATATATACCTGGCGGCGGGGCAGGGGCAGGCCTTTTTAGGAGAAAAAGAATGGTTGGGGTGGTGGGGAGGGTGTTTGGCCAAATCCCCTTCTACACCCATCCCTTTCGCTACTTCTCCTAAAAAAAATATATGATGTCAAAGTGAACAGTTCCCCCCTCCCCTTATCATACTTTATTGATTTAGACTTTCCCTCAGTTGAATTTTTCATTTATTACCGCGAACAGCGTAACCTATGCTGGACATAATTATTTGAAGGTGGAAGAGAATTATATATACAGCGCAGACTACGATGGAACGAGTACATGTAAGTACCCATGCATTATTTTTTTGCATTAATCTCATTACTTGTATTTGTGTGTTAAATAATGGCTACTAAAATTATATTTCTATTNATTACTTGTATTTGTTTGTTAAATAATGGCTACTAAAATAATATTTCTAGTGCCTGGATTATACGGATCTTCGTTAGTTTCGGATAAGAAATTCAAAACCACAATTTTCCCAAACAAACTATTTCCTTTCAGAAAGATCTCGAACAAAGATTTCAGCAATTATTATTTGACGATTCTTTGCGACCCAGTAAAGTGTTATATTCTGTATGCGGAAAAACTGTATATTCGAGTTTAATTTCTCATTTGTATTTATAATGTTCCAAAAGCCAAAATTAAAGGGATCGCGTACGATTGGCGTAAAGATTTATTACAATGTGCACATTCCATAAAATGTTCTATGGAAAAGTTCTTGTCAAAATAATCATTTCCATTGGAAATTTTCATAATCGGCCACTCTTTAGGTGGTGTACTGGTGCGAATTATATTGGAAATTTGCGACGTTGCATATATTTATAAACATATAAAATTAGTTTTTTTTATAGGACTGCCATTATTAGGTTTACAAAACTTAAAAATGTGTTTCATGATTCTCTTTTACCTTTAATAATCGAATATATCTTGGCTAAATCCAAATACAGCTTCTTTTCAAAAGAACAATTACAGAAACTTTATAAACAATTTAGAAATCATTTTTTATTACTCTTATCCTTTGAAATTTTTACGACTGCACAGATAAATCATGATTCGTCAATAACTGTAGACAAGTATTATTGGATGGTTGAAATATTATATTNGATTATATAATTGTTCTAAATGGGGTTTATTTGGTCGTTATGTTGTCGTCACAAATTCATATTATATTACAACCACTGATTTAAAAAGGAATTGTGTGCCTAATTATTCACTATCAGTAGATACAAGATGGCCAGCCCTTCGCGAGAAGAATACTTCGGATAAGGTCAATTCATGTTTCCGATTAAATGCGTTTGATTATGGTGATGGAATAGTGTCTACACGAGATTCATGTTTAAATATCTCACTTAAAACTAAAAATGCTATTCAAATAAATGACCATTGTCCACTTAGCCATAACCTTTCGTTAAACAGTAGGTTTATAAAAAATAATATTTCCGAATTCATAACACGAAAAAAGGGGGGGGCGGGTTTAACTGGGGCTTTCATCGTGAAAATAACATAAAGTAAGGGTGTATAATATATATAAGATTAAATTATTCATTATGGCCCAAAAAAATATATATCCCACCATTGAAGTCAGTTTAAATGGATTTTATAAATTTTACACCTTTAAGGAATCGGTAGTTTCAAATGCAGAAACGGATAAGTTCAGTGAAGTATATATTAAAATTTTAGATATTCGAGAATATAAACTTTCAAATGTTAATGTAATTTTCACGTACGATGTAAAAACATTTATCAAAATTGTTAAAATTAACTTATTTCCGTTAGATGGTATAATTAACTATGATGCTCTATTGAAACTGAACCCGAAACTCAAAATATATTCGATTTTATCCATAATCCAAGATTTACACAGTGCTACGAAAAGTTGTTATTACGACATGTTTAAAATACTACCAAAATGGATGGGTCAACATTCAGCGATGATTAACCAACAAAACCACATTTTTGGAAGTTATTTGGCAAATAAATCGCCAAAAATTATCAAGCAATTTACACAAGAGGTTTTCAAACTCGTAGAAAAACCAAATAAATTAAATATGGTTTCCTTGTTTGAACTCATTTTTCTCTTTTATGTAGAGGAATTTGACCAAGTAACCTCACTTTTACACATTTTGTTTGTACCTATGATGGGTTTTTGTCTGGCATTCGCGCTAGCTGACCAAACACGCGTATTCGTACAAAAATAAGTTTTAAATATGAGCCCCGAATAACAAAATACACCGAGCTCCGAAGATATTCTTTGTAATTTGTTGATCAAGTTCTTGTAAAACATCTTCAAACCAGATACAATATTCGAACATTATATTTCACCCCTATTAGAGCACAGTAGCCATGAAATATCAACATTAAATCTGCACAAATTCTTTTATCGCCGCTGTAATGGCATTTATAGAAAACTATTCGGGCCCCGGCCTAAAGAGTCAATTACGGCCCAAGAAGTACATAGTTTATGTACAAATATATTCGATAAAAATAGAAATTACCTGCCACTATTAATAGAAGCGGTTAACGAAAAACTACCATTTGATGATTTAAATCAACGAATGTTTCCTTTCGTTTTATGTGGCAGTAAAGATCGGTGTCAAAAACTGGCAATTATATATGGTCATTTCCTAACATTTGGGCTTCGAACAATGAGTGCAAAAAAAATCAAGACATCACAATGTATAGCTTTAGTAAGTTCGGTGTTTGAACATATTCTCAAGGTTAATTTACCAAGTTACTCATTCTTGCAAAACTTTTTTTCAATAATTCGTGAGCATGACTCCATAGTGGAAGTGATCATTAATAAATTAAAGGATAATGAAAAATGTATGGAAACAAATTTCAAAAGATTTTAAATTGTAGTGTTTCGCGTGGTAATCTTTCGGTTAAAAAAAAAATCCAGATACTAGAATAGTGAATTCTAAAATCTCAACTGCGAACTTTTTTAAAATACATCACGTGCTATTGATGCCACATGCCCGACCTAACACAACATCGTTGTTAAACGAGAGGGGAAGCTTTCGCGGGTTTTTCACTCGGTTCCTGCTTGTGCATGCCAATGCCAATGCAGTCACAATCAAGCTCGAAGCGGTAGTCACGAATTGACCTTCGTTATTGACACATCAAATAGGCACAACACATGTGCCGGGTGTGAAATGTTTTACCTATTTTTTTAAATCTAAAACCCTTTAACTTGAAGTGGAGAAATAAGTAGACAAAATTGAATACCCTGAATAATTCTACATAAGCCAGTCTTTTTTACAGTGAATTTAGTCTAAAAAAATTGAAAAAATCGCCGAAACCCCTTATTTTTTCAATGTTGAGTTTTTCTGTAAACCAAAATTTTATTGGTCTATTTCAATCATTCCGTGTAGTGTAATATCGTTAACCTTTTCATAATTTCTGCTAAAGTATATGTTGGTATATTGGCAATTTTCGTAGACTAGTAAGTAACCATGGTAAAATTTTATATAGTGTATTTTCTGGCCAAATATTTTCGTCTGTATTATGAATTATATTTAACAAATTCAAGTAATATGCTTCAGGGTTAATTTTTGAAACTATTTGCGTCAGTTCTTGCAATTTCTGAAGGAAAATTAATTGAACTGATTTACTTTGAACTTGGGTTTTTAATTTGGCAAGTTCATGTAAAGCTTCCTAATTTCTTTCGATTTGATTTATAAACGTATCAATTTCCAAATTTGTAAAATCGTCTTTGATTAAATATTTTTTCGTAAATTCCTGAGAATACAAATAGTTTAATGCGGAATCGATAAACTCGTTCATACTATTTAGTCTCTTTGTAATCTGTTTATAATATTCAATTTCAAAGAAAATTGTCGAAATAGCTTTCTTTTTATCATAACCCAACATCTTTGAATATTTATCGACTCTAGAAATATTTGCTTTAAATTTTTCCATATTGTTTTATAATATACAATATCTGTTCTTATGTTACGCCTACTCCAACGCTTGTAAATCTTTCGGCATAATTAACAATTTCTGTAAAATAGTGTGAAATTATCGCTGAAAACAATCACCCGAGGTAACTTATGACTGATAAAATAAAAGGTGGTTATTATTTATTAGAAGTTAAATATTCTTCTCAACGGGTTTTGTTTTTTAGAAATAATTATATTATTTGAATTTTTATCTCGTAAGCCAATTTCAGACTCGTGATCGAATAGAATAGAAATACCATCCTCTGTATTATTCATATCACTCTCATTACTCTCATCGTATGGTGGGGCGGACGGTTTGATAGTTACAGTTTCCAGTAAGACTCTACCACCGCCACAAAACTGAAATAACATGTCATTTTCATCGTATGAATCTTTAAATTAACCCAAAGTCGAGTGTAGGCACACCAAGTTATTGTTTTTTTATATTTAAAATGTGTAAATACGTTATTCACTCTTGGAATTTCCAATAGATTGTCCATATAATTATGTTTTTCCATTACAAAGAATACCGCGCTCTTGAAGAGAGGAATCGCTGTATCTAAAGCCACATCCACCGCGAGATGTTTGGCAATATTTTGAACTATTGTGAAGGCAGAATTCAAATTCCATTTTGACTCGTCAATGATGTTAATTAGTGCAAAATAAATAATGTAATCATTTATGTATAAATTGAGCAACTTTACCGAAATATCATCAACTGTAAAAGATAACATATCGTGTTTTGTACTTGTAAAATTAAAATTTATATAAAAGTTTTTGGAAAGCATTTTCCATTTAGATTGGTTAACCTACTTTGTATCACAGCCATAACAAAAATTTACAGAGTGATGGGTTACAACATTATTTCCGAAACCAAAATATATGGATATTTTATAGCCGGGATCATATTCGGGTGTTTGATATGACTGAAGTGTTGAAAGCACCAGTGAAGTAGACATATCATTAAAGTTTGAAAACTTTTCATGGTTGGTGGGGGTTTTTAAAACCCTTTCAGTGATAAAAATCAACAACACCACAATGATGATTAATAATTTCAACTGCGATAAAAATAAATACATCTTATTTTAGGATACTGAAATGAAAAACTTTGAAAAAACAATGCAATTAATTTTTTTTTTATTTTTAAATCAATTTCTATTTAAAATTTTAAGATAAGTGAAAATTAAATGCAATTAATTTTTATTTAATTTTAAAATCAATTTTTATTTACAATATTGAGGTTAGCCACCGTATGGGTGGGGAAATACTGGAACCTAAAACTATGTATGATTCCTGGTGGAGGCTCTGGGGCCGGCATAACCATTGCTGGCCCAAAAAAAAGGGCCGGTTGCCGGAACCGGAACCGGAACCTCTGGTTCGTTTTGAGGCCGCAGCCCAGTTGATGGTGCTGGAACTGGAGGTGCCTGTTAATTTTTTATCAAGGGCTGTAGTCCCGTTGATTTAGATGGCGATGGGAAGGGCCGCTGTACTGTTGAAGTTGGTGGTGCTGGGAAGGGTCACTGTTCTTCACACGGCCCTGTTGTTTCTGGGAGTGATCCCAGTGAATTTGGCCCCCACCTCGAGGCCTGTCGCTCCCTAGGTGACAGCGGCTGTCGTCTTGTCGATGGCGATGGCGTTGGGGTAGGTCACTGTCCCCTCGATGGTGACTTTCCTCGTCTCGACGAGGCCGATAGCAGCCCCCGTATATTTGAACATTGCCTTCTCGATGGCAGCCGCCTCTCACAACACTCGCACCTCATTGTGAGTGACTAAGGAAGATGATGTCTGGAAGTTTTCTACAGCAGTATTATATACTGTTTCATGCCCAGGAAAACAAAAACAAGTAACACAGGCCCTAGTGGATGGAGGGGCGAGGGGGGAACATGAGGCGAACTGCTTATTAGCATCATAAAAAAAATAATTTCTGCCACGAGATAATTCTTGCATAATAATGAGGCTAAGCTGACTAATATATGCTAGTTGCCTCACCGAAGTGCATGCATGAATATATATGAGTTTCCTTATAGGAAATGCATGTGCGAAGGTTAGGTGTGTGATCACAAATTAGAAAGTTTCACACCCATACAGCTAGAGATGCGTGAAGGTTAAGTGTGTGGTCATGAGCAAAAAATACCAGCCAATTCGGTATATATATACTGCTTAGATTCATCTAACCTCAGTGACAACAGTGGAGTCTCCTAGTGAAACATGCCAGTGTTCACAGTAGAGTCTCCTATTGAAGCAACAACAGTGTTCATAGTAGAGTCTCGAAATGAAAACCACTATAGATGAGGTAATGATAAGTGGTATATTTTCGGGAATGGAAGAAGGGTTTTTTAAATTACAGAAAAAAAATTTAAAATATACAAAAATTAAAAATAAAATCAGAAATCTTGTGATAGAATATTCAAATCCAAAGGCAGAACTAGATGAAATGCTAGATATTGAAATAAATAAAGGCCGGGATTTACTTAAAAAATATAAAATATTCCAAAGTGGAATATAAAAAAATCGAAGGAGAAACAACGACATAGTTGCCGATGCAAACTATTGGAAAAGTGTAAAAAATGTCAAGAAGCTAAGAAATTTATACAATTAGAGGCCAGGGAATAAAAAAGGGTCATTTTAATTTGTATTATTTATCATGTTTTTTAATTAAAAACAGTAAATTTAATGTTAGAAGGTTTCTTTGTAATTTTTAGTATTTTGCATGTTTTTTTATTGAAAAGAGGAGAATTGACTTTAACATGTTTCTTTTTTTTTATAGCAAACACCTCAGCAGCCAAAACACCCAAATCAGCCAATGTTGGGTGAAGGACCTCGAATAAGGAATTGGATTGCAAAGCAGATGTCTCTCCAACACCAGTCAGAGCAACTCCGATGCCAGTCAGAGCAGCTCCGACACCAGTCAGAGCAGCTCAGACTCCAATCAGAGCAGCTCCAACACCAGTCAGAGCAGCTCCGACACCAATCAGAGCACCTCCAACACCCTTCAAAGAGGTTCCAGCACCAGCCACCACCTCTCCAACCTCCCCAACTCGTGAATCGGCGATATGATTGGGTGGAAAAAGAAATCGAACTGCAGCAGCACCTGGTGGGGAGGCAGCCACCAACTCTACTTCTACTCCTCGAATATTTACCACTGGAGGAGATAAAAAAATTTAATAGACAGCCTCTTCAATACACAATATGTGTTAAGTGTAATGATGGACTGGCATTATTTGAAAAAAAAAAATGTGTTTAATGCAATCAAGTTGACAGTATAGATGATTTTTTTTAATTAAAGCCATTTACCACTGTAGGCTATAGGCGGGGTGGTAAACCTGGCCCTGATTATTTTTATTTAAAAAAAATGTAAATTTTTGTATGTAAGTAATTTAAAAAATATAATGTATATATTTTGAAAAAATGTTTTTATTTTTCTCTTTGACTTTGTATGAAGTTCTTAAACTCACTTAACCAAACTGAATTTAAAAATATATCAGGAGAGCAAAACGAAGTATGCATTTTATTGGAACGGCCAAACACACTGTAAAATGCTTGTATCAAACGAGTTNATTGGAACGGCCAAACACACTGTAAAATGCTCGTATCAAACGAGTTTCAAAATAACAAGAGTGTTCATATAATTTAGCTGTATCCAACTCTCCAATTTTGTCTATTTGTGCTTGTAAAACACGACTACAAATCGCATTCATAATTAGTAAATTTGGAGAAGTAATTATTTGTCCTGTTGTATCTGAATTTATAGTAATGTGAACACATTGGAAACCACTTGCATTTGGTAAATTATACTGGTGATTACTCTTGATTGAACATACTAAATTATGTGAGGGGTGTTTAACGAAATGTCTTATGCTACATGATGTAGCCGTTTTGGTTTTTAAAGAAGTTGTAAATTCAGTTTTCATATTTCCCGCATAAATATCGAGTAAAATGAAGAATACACTTCTCCAACTAACAGCATATTCTTCTGCGGTTAGAATGAAAAAATTCGGTCTGAAAAACCAAGTATCGAATTTTTTTAGGTTAGGCACCAAGTATACATCAGTTAAATTTTTGGCACTTACATATTCTTTTAATTGGTGGTAAATGTAATCTCCCGATTGGAGTAATGTGCCGATCAAGTTAATAAATCTTATTGGCGATGTCAAATATTCCTTTAAAGATAAAGCGTTGAATGGCACTGAGACTTTGACCAATCCACGAATGGAATTGCGATTACTTTCATATATAAAAAAATTGTTTAATTTTAATTTCGTGAACATAGGAGTGCTGTTCTTATTCCTCGTCATACCCATCGAATGATATATATATTCCATAATAGATTGATTAGAATTATAAATCAGGGAACATCCAAAGGATGAGTCATAAATAGAGTTTTTGTACTTGCACGTCAACGGAATTTGATGTTGGTCATAATGTTCGTTTTTTTCTCCAAACAGTAAATTATTCATTTTTTTTTTTAGTTTGTAACCGGGTATATAAAAAGGTTGTTGTCTCCTTTACATAGTCTTATTGAAAAAGCAACTGTTGTTGAAGCAGGACTTGTTGATCTTTAGAGTTAATTTCAAAATTACAACTTGATGAATGCTGTTTTGTATACAAATAATCTTCGAGGGTAGTATTTAAAAACTTGGCTCGAAAATCGTTGAACTTCAATGGAATATAAGTATTGTTATTAAAATCGGTATCAAATTCCTCTTCGAAATCCTCTTCAGAGGAGTTTTCGCTTTCTATGTTATAAATGTATTCCAAGAGCCCACGATTAAATGATTTATAAAACTGTTTTAATTCGTCAAAAGTGTGCATTTCTGGATCGTTGTAGATATTTTTGAATATTTCCAGTAATCTGGTCATTGTAAAACTTAGTTTGTTAGCCATGACTAAAGATTCTTATATAAAAACAAAAAAATGTATGCCTTCATNAAATATGTATGCCTTCGTGTTTAAATTTACAAAACAAAATGTTTGTGTTGCGGTCTTTCATCTACAACAATCAAATAAACGTGGTGGGAATCGATATTAGAACGATGAAGCAGCGACAGGAAATCTTAACCTACCCTCTCTCGATATACTTTATAGTTGCAGAAAACATGAATTACGACATGTGTCG
Organism: Clitarchus hookeri; assembly: GCA_002778355.1. Taxonomy (NCBI): domain Eukaryota; kingdom Metazoa; phylum Arthropoda; class Insecta; order Phasmatodea; family Phasmatidae; genus Clitarchus; species Clitarchus hookeri. Next base: position 65,235 of record NQII01000906.1, read on the forward strand.
AACACTGATTGATTTGTACGAACCATATATCGATTCCCTCGTCGACACAACAATTTTCCTAGAAACTCATTGCTGGAAATTTTAACTCAAAGTGCGGCAAGCACCTTATATATTTCATATCATTTGGTAAAAATTGAATTTCTAACCACAAATAACTTAAACACGGTGTACAATTTCTTAGTTGAAAATAATTGTGAAAAAAAATATTATTTTACCATTCAGTCGACGGATGTGCATTTCATGTTGCAAATAGAATTATACATCGATGTTGTGTTTTCCGAAGGCTTGCTGCAAAATTCTTCAATGAAACTAAATCAACTTGCGAAATTGAAATTTCGCAAGTTGAAATAGGAAGTCGGTAATCTAGTAGTGGAAGATATATATTTCGTGCAAATGGAGTGTATACAATCACAGAGTCTAAGCACTTGCTCCTAGACCCGTCCTACGACTATACTCACATGTACATGTACATTCCCATAGTGAGTTTTGACATTGAAACAGGAGTGGATAATTTGGAAGATTTGCCGCTGGGAGGCCTTGCTATGGAGAAATTGCTTATGTTTGTGCTCTACTGTGAGTATCTGGACGTCGAAGTGAGTGTAATTTCATACCTAAAATGTAATGGCATGCCCGACGATTTCGATGCAGAAATGAGAAAAAAATACGAAATCCCACCAACAAAATACATCTGGATCCAGGGATTTGCACATGAAGAAGATCTCATTACTAATTTTCTCTTTTGGTACAGTCAATGTTACTTGCTTAAAATACTTACGGGATACCAAAACTATCCACATTATTTTGTTGGCCACAACATTATAGAATATGATTTAAAATTCCTGCTGACTAGATCACGAGTTCTTAATATGCAACGTGAGATAAAAGAATTTGTAACCTTCGGAAACTTAGCCACAGTTCCACTTATTCGTTTTCACCGCGATGGCATTATATTCGATACTTTGATGATTTTGAAAGAAAAATGCACTAACTTGCGGGAAATTATCACTGGCAAACCTATCTAAAAACTACCTAAGCCAAAAGTTTAGAAAAATCGTTTTGAATCTGGTGCTCATGCGAATTTATTATACTCTCGAAGACACCATTACAGATGATGAATTTCGAGATAAATGCATGACAAATATCTTTTACATAGAGCCCTACAATAAAGACAAATTCGATGTCGTGAACGCTCAATACACAAACATGCTAGTGCATCGGACCGAGTACATAGTCGGCAGTGTTTGGCGTAAACTTACAAGCGAAACAAATGCAGACTTTATAGTTTTCTACCATATGGAACAAGCTTTAATTGACAATGAAAGGGATTGCGTGGCTGTAATTGGACTTTACAACAAGTTTAATTTGGCGATTTTCACCAACCAGTTGACCAATCTCTTTAGCTGCGGCCTCGAAAAAAGTTCAATGGGCTCCATTTCTCGCCGAATTGCGAATGCATTCTTGTATCATGCGTTATCTTTTGGTATGTTGCCGGGATAAATGTGATTCAGGTTTATTAGCTATACCTAATCTGAAATGTTTATCCCTCGTGGAAAGAACGTATGTGTTGAACGATAGACTGATTTACACCATACCAAAGTTCAAGCACACAAAAAAAGAAAACCCTGGCACTGTTGTTTTTGTGAATCATGGTCTGTTTTGGAATGTTATTCAATACGATGTCAATAGTTTCTACCCAAACGTTATAATTAATAAACGACTTTCTAGAACGACTGTAGGCTGCTGCTGCGCCAAAGCATTGAAGCTCGTGTTTGAAAATGCTCCGATATCTTACGATGTATTCGACGAAATGCTGACAAATGATGTAATTGCTCTGTATGTGGCAGAAGACGAAAACCAAAATTATTCGGAATATGTAGACTTCAGGTATTCTGAACAACCAATCGGGAAGATGTTATTTACCATCACAGAACTAAACTCGTTGGATGGGGACACACCTATTCTAATTCGTTTACTCTCACATGCCAAAACTCCATTCACCATAAACTTTATAGAATGTTTACTAGCCCGCAGGCAAACTGTAAATACACAAATGAAATCCCTGAAATTTGAAATGCAAAAAAAGGAAGTCTCCGAAGAGAGGATTCAAAACATGAATCTAGAATACTCGGTGTTAGATGCAAAGCAACTTTCGCTTAAAATTATGGTCAACTCAACCTACTGGCTTTTTGGTACTCCGTCGCTCAAGTTCGTTAGTATTCCTGTAGCAATAGGAACAACGTTATTTGCACTGAAACTTCTCATACATTTATGTCGAGTTTCACCACTCTATATATACTACACGCGATTCGCGATCACAAAGAAACGATAAACAACTTAACAGAAGAGGAGCTCATACAATTGGTCTATTTCATTTGTCAAGATGTCTATAATACTTACTATAATCTGGAAACTAATAAAAAATTGATGATATATGACGAAGCGAAAATCCATGCAGTTATTCACAAAATTCCACGAGAGTATAACAAAATGGTATTTGACGCAGATACAGATGGATACCAGTTTACAAATATTTTTTAACTGGATAGCAACAAATTTATCGAATTCATAAACGGGGAAATGAAGATAATTAATGGAATGGGCATTATTCTAGAAGGTACAGAAATACACGCATCAATCTCCCTGGTAAAGAAAAAGTACTTGCATTTGAAAACATTGATCGATTACAGCATATTTTGCAATAATCAAAACCAATATGTAATAAAACTTTGTTCTGTCTTTCATAAAGGTTACGAGCATAATGCATCGCGATTCGTGAAACGAATCTACAACTATGTAGCTTCACTTGCATTTTTCTTTGCGAATATTACCCGCATATCCAAATGTTATAACCTGGAAAAATTCCTCAATTTTGAAAATGTATTGTTTGCCATTTACAACTACCTCTATTTAGTAGACCAGACCGAATTGTACGAAAGTGTAAAATTAGTTAGACTCAAAAACTCATCAGCACGTCAAAGGTATATTGATGGCCTCGGGTCTTCCTATATTGGTCGCAAAAAAACGGTACTCATATATGACCACGAAGCCTGCCAAGCCGATCAGTACTTGACTTTAGAAAAATATTCCAAATTACCACAAAGACAAAAAATTAACAATGTGCCCCGGCCTGAAAAGTATCAGATTCATTACGGTAAATATCTGCGCAGTTATGTCAAAGTCATACATACAATATTAAACGCAGTAATACCCCAGACTTCAATAAAAACATATACAAAGATGGTGTATGAATTGTTTAAAAAATGGTTTGAAAATTACGAATTTTATCCAACAACATACCGAATACAGTTGGATATTGCAAATGGCAGATTTCCGAAAGAATTTAGTGAAGGAATTGTGTAATTCACCGCATCTTTAATTTTGTAATGATTTAACCAAGCATATTTACTTAACACATCAGTAGTTACACTGCAAAAAAACACTTGTTTTTTTATATATTTTTAATTTAAATTTCAATAATAATAAATACATACAACATAATACATATTGTAAAGTTTGTAATTACAACCAGAAGATATTGTTGCAATTAATAAACATGGCAAGTAGTAAAATGGAACAGTCAACTACAAAATCACAAAAAAAATAAAATTCCATAACAATGTACTTTAAAATATAAAGCAATTACAAAAACATTTCATTTTAAACAATTCAAAACTACTCGATTGAATAAAATATAAACCAAATATATATTAACTTTTGTACAGATTACAATAACAATGTTTATATAGACAAAAACAACAACAACAACAATAACAAGTCGTTATTACCCTCTGGGAGATATTTACTAGTTTATCAAAATAGGCATTGTCGTCCACAGCTCCCCAATTGAATACTGCACTGTTACCTACGGCGTCGTCACCCGCAATCCCATGGCCGGTAAATTCAGTGCTCACAATCTGAGTCTCTAATTGTACGTTGTTACCTATGTTGTCATCTGCAATTCCATGGCCTGTGAATGGAGTATGCACAAACGGAGTCTCTAGTTGTACGTTGTTACCTACATTGTCGTCAGCCATAATCCCACGGCCGGTAAATTCAGTGTTCATAAATTAAGTCACTAGTTGTACATTGTTACCTACGTTGTGGTCATCCACAATCCCACGACCGGTAAATTCAGTATTCACAAATTGAGTCTCTACTGGTACGTTGTTACCTACGGTGGCGTCATCTGTAATCCCGTGGCTGGTAAATTCAGTGTTTACAGGTCNGGTAAATTCAGTCTTTACAGGTCGAGTCTCTACTTGTCGACTTTCTTGCTTCTCGTTGCAATGTATAAATTTAATCAAATCGAAATACCACAACTTTGGCACACAAACAAAACCATTCCTTTCGGCACATTTTATTTTCTTCCATTCCCTATTATAAGAATCCCGTAGCAATTTGATTCTTCGACTCACCGAATGTTTATCAACATCACGTTCATACTTCATGCAAAACAACAACCACCCTCTAAAAGCCCTGTAACTCAAATCCCTATTTTTATTACTCGTTTTTTTTCTATTCCAAAGAGTTTCGTGGCTCTTGTAAATTTTAATAAATCGACGTACATAGTGGTGATGAAGATGCCATGCAAAACTCATTTCTACCCACACTCACTAGATGATGACCATTGCTGGTACTCGAGGGAGGTAGTGCCTCGGCGACTGTGGTAGTGCTAGTAATACATGTGGCTTTTATAGTTGGTGTGATGAGAGATTTTTTTTTTTATCTTTTTTTTGTCTACTCTTTTACATCGTCACTAAATATCTATATATCTACCTTCTCGTAAGTAAAAAAATATCTAAAGCCATTATGAACTACAACTGGGTGGATGTAGAAACGTTGTGGGTGGAATGGAAATATTATTATGCTTCCTTCGATATATGCATGAAATCTACAAGTAGGCATAGAGGTCATTCATATATTTACCAACTGTATCCGCCACAATTAGCTAAATTTTACGAAAAAAGAAACATTTTAGCTAACAACATTGTAATAACCCATCACATTAAACAATTACCCTCATAATTTACGATGCAATACATTCGAGACAATAAAATTTTTATTTTCATTTTAAATTTCAATAGCATTTCTTCATATAGTGAGAAAATAATATCCAAATAAAATTCCGACTATAAATTACGATTCAGATGAAGATCAAATTTGGCAAACGACGACGGACTTATTTGCGTCGGAAGATTCAACTGATGCTATGTTATGGCGGACTTGTGAACCTGTTTATATCATCAAAAAAATTTTAGCTGCTATTCCAATAAATTTTACCTTTTTCATTTATTCAAATACGATGATACTCAAATAAAATAGTTTAAAAATATTGCTGCTGAGTTGAAGAGCATGCTCAAATAAAGAAAAAAAAATGTTATCACAACTTAAAGAGACATCTTTGTATTTTTTATTGTAACCATCTCCCAGCTATAAATACGTGAATGATTTCAATTGCTGGCATAATAAATCGTACAGTGGAGTAGGAAGGATGATGCCGACAAGATCGACCACTGTCTTCGCAGCAGTTTTGCTATTTTGCTCAACAAATATCTGCGGAAAGAAACTGCTGTTTTGCTTGCAGACCACAAGTACTTCGGAAGACTCGTCCACGGTGAAGGTAATGGATGACGTTTCATTTTTAGTAAAGCAAAAGCGAGTAATTAAAGAAGAATCTTATTGCACAAAGTTTATGAATGATATTTCTGATCTGGTGAAATCTTATGGCAAGAATAAAAAGTTATCTTCAACGGACGATGTAACTGTATTTAATTTGCCATATTATTATTGCCTTTTGGTGGAAAAAGTTTTTGATCACGGACATCGTGTCAATCTCATTACAAATAGTCGTTACAGTTTAGAAAAATCTCGAACGCAAGACAATACATGGATGTGCACCAATTCAACAGAAGAAAAATACATACTTATTAACATGTATGGTGGTAGAATATTACTGTAAAAAACATATATAACAGAGGAAAATTATTGTAATAAAGGTTATTAAAAATGTATGGCGGTGGAATATTATTGTAAAAAATATATATAATAGAGGAAAATTACTGTAAAAATGTTATATTAAAAGTGTTTTTTTCATTGTAAAGAGCTATTGTGTGTATATTCAGTTGTAAAATAATAAAAATATAATGCAATTTTGGTTTTTTATTATTATTATTTTTTGTATATAAGACTCTAAATAAAATAATAGGAAGTTCGCAGAGTTTTCAAGGTAATAACAATTTAAATGGTATAAAGTTAAACCATTTTGCAAGTATCTGAAAATCTGAATAATAAAAATTCAATACATTTTTTTCTCGCTTCCAAAACGATAATATTGAAGGATTATAAAATCTTTATTCATAGTTTACAAAATCTATTGCTTTTAAATGATTATACTTTTTTTCTGGATTTAAGGAAAAACTTCCAGATAACTTGTATCATGAAGAAGCAAGAAAAAGGAAATATATGATTAATAAAATTCCTATTAAACAATATACCTTAATAATATCACAATGTTTAAATAAATTGGAATCTGATTTTGCGATTTATAAATGTTCGCATATTAGCACATTGGAAAATAACACACATCCCATTATTTGTGAATTAAAGGAGAGTTGCAATCAGCCATGTGATTTTCTCTATGACGTGGAAAAAGTTTCCATTAAAGATATCGACTTGGCAGAAATAAAATCAGAAAACAGACAAATTTTTGATAATATACCCGAATTTATATCTCTGAAAGTTTCTAAAATCGTTCGAGGTTCAATAATGCCGACCTGTTGAATCGTTACAATAATTATATACTTGTCGCGGAAATAAATTCGTTTAAAAATGTTGCCAGATTAATCAATAGTTTTTCTTAAGTACTTAATGTTAGTAAAACTGGATTCGTAATATTAACAAAAGATATATTGCTTCGCGAGATTACCTATTTGGACAAGTTGATGCAAGATATTGGCTCTAGATCGGGTAATTGCATAAAATACAATTTTTAAAAATATATACCATTTTCATAACGAACTACACTACTGCAAATTACTCGCTTATAAAATTTAAAAATGTGGTCACTTTACAATAATTATTAGAGTCCCCCAGTAACCAGGTTGTTGGAGATTCTGTCTATGGTTTAAATGGACAAGCTACAACAGTTAAGTCGTATATCAAAGGTAAAATTCGAGTGTCAAATATCATAAAATTTGATAATGAAATTATTAAGGCAAAAACTTTCGAGTACATCGATAAAGATATCTGTTTGCAACCAAATGCTGAGATGGGAAAGTTATCAATTTCCATACTCAATACAGATAATGATTGGTTGGCAGCACAAATCTTTAACAATTTACAATACTTATCGATCGATCACTTATTGTTTTTCAAATGCTCCTCTCAGTTTTATAAAAATGATAGTTATTTGACAAACTTTGATGGCCAATATTTTGAACTGCTTAATAATTTCGTTTTCGTTGTACCGAATAAATTAAAATAATATGTAGCGGTGAATGCAAAACAGGATTCGGCCAAAGTAACAGTTGATAGTTCTACATCGCTAGCATTAGGGGTATTTTCGGGTCCCATTCCCAATAATTTAAAAGAAGAACACAAGCTTGTTTATATTCCCTTCGGTAATAATTCGTATATTTATCCTTCTCGTAGTTATGTTATAAAGCCTTCTTTACAATTCGAAAATTACGATCGAATACAAAATACAAAAACCATAGTAGTGGACGATGAAAATAACTATGATGATTTAAACACTAATACATACTGGTATTTCGCATTCATTCGATCTACTTCGGATTATTTAATAGGAGAGGCAATGGAATTGATCAGCAAGTACAACATTACATTTTTGTTTCAACTCGAAAACAATTCAGTACCTCTAATGGTCAATCTTAGGATCAAAAAGTACATTTCAAATGCGCATTATCAGACCAAAATGTTTGTTCTTTCAAACACACATAATTTTATGATATGCCATCCAAACAATATGGCTATTGATAAGCGACCAGATGATCAAAGTTTCGAATTTTACCTATCCCCCACCAATAAATTCGTAATTGGTTTTTCCAAAACAGTTTTAAACAAAGCGAAAATTTTGAGTTTGGATATAAGTAGGTCTAATGTGGTCTTTTCATTTGAACAGAACAGTTATGAGCAAAACAGTCAGGAAGGAGTTTATGAATCTTCGGGGGAGGCAGTCTATTCACCAATTGACATTAATTGGCAGATAGTAAACAACCATAAATTACAGTTGGTAGATTCTAGGAACGTTCACGTGATAGCTACTAATAAAATACAAAATTCATTAAACTTGAACGATAAGTTACTAAATTACTTTTCAGGACTTAATCAATCCCTAATCTTTATCTTTTTTCGTAATGTTGCAAAACAATTTGTCCATGTATTGACAACAAATTTAGCAAATTTAAAAAAAAATTGGTCAAATTACACACCTACTTTTATTATGACTGCTGGATTAAACGATGATTTTAATGAAAACCAACCAAATCAACAAGTTGGTAACATTTCATATAAAGTAACAATACACAGTACTACTGAGTATAAATACATATGTATAGGAGATCAAAACACTTCTCTACTCTATGATAGAAGGAAATATGAAGCAGTTGTTCAAACTACCCGATCGAATAAAACAATACGATTTGTAATCAGTGAAAACCCTTAAAGTTATGTAAATAACAACGACGATGATTTCATGGTTACTGCATCTTTGTACAGACCTTCAGTAAACTTACAATTATTTTCAAACGATGCAGAATATGTGTAAGTGCATTTGATAGTAGACATTAATTCGTAAACCTTTCATCCCTCAAAGGAATTCCGGAAATTTCTGCCATTTACGAGGATAAAGGCCCAACAGATATAATAGTCGAATCCGAACGTGACGATCGCTGGCAATATTACTATCAAATTATACTATTCAAAGGAACTCTATCCGATGTATTCTATTTGAGCAAGTATTTGGACATTGCGCCGTCTAGAAAACACATATCATTGATCTTAAAGATTGTCGATTCGTTCACTGGAGGTAGCAATATTATTTTCAAAAGAGATTTCGCAAAAACATTAAGTGCAAATAACGATTTCGAGGTTTATGAAAACACTCAAAGGAACCTCGTCGTCATATCAAATACTTCCCTCGAATTTCTAATCGATTATTTACAATTCCATGATGATTTAAAAACTAAAATTGTATTCAACACTAATACTATTGCCTCCAACGACAAGTTGGTTTTAAATACAGAAACTTTGAAATTTACATCTGATTCATATATGGATAATATACAATACATCGAAGAAAATAAAGAGTTGTTCAAATTTAAAACTCCACTCATTCAAAACAATATTAATTAAGGAGATGTTGCCTACGTATATTGTAATAGTGATCAAAAAAAGTTGAACTTGTTTGACTTGCAATTAAATACGAATTTGGACAACAATACACTAACAATTATAATTTACTTTATACACCAGATCTCAATAGCTTCCTTCAATACTTTATTGCGATTTATGAAAAAAAATCCAACTATTTTTTATAACAAAGTCGTTATTGCAAGCATTACAGATCTCAATAATTATAAACTAAATGCATATTACAATCAAATTAATCATTATGAAGGAATGTTAAACTATTTATGTGTATCTAGTTCAACGAAAATTAAAAGTATAATAAAAGGTGATTCCGACAGTGTTTATTTCACAGGATATCTAAATGAAAATGATAAAATTATTGTATATGTAGATACAATATCAAAACCTATAAAACCAACTGGCGATGTTATTTCCATTTCGAATACGAAATTGATTGTAACAAACATATCTGCTGTTGTAAATGAATACACGGTTTTAACAACTCATTATATAATTACATATCCTTTGAATTTATATGCAATTAATACCCTCCACGACTCCAACAAAGAATTTATAATGGCAGCAAAAACGAGTCAAATATGTGTTTGTTACAATTGGTCCAACCCTTTCCCCGATTTCAATCTCGTAAAAGATAAACCATCTATTGTTGTTATACGCTGGGGGTCTGCGGAATATGCTCCACCTTTAGGAATTCTTTGGGTTAATATTTGTGCCAAATATGGCAATCCCACAGTATGTGTATTTTCGAAATCTAAATACATCAGTCATCGCTGGGATGACTATTTTCATTTTTCACAACCTGCTCCAATACGAATAAAAGAAGTAAACAATGAACTAATAGATCTCATACAATTATACCCCTTTATTTATTTATTATATTTGGGTAAAATTAATAAGCGAGGACCCTATATGAAATATTTTCTGAAAAATACAAGGGAATACTACGACCTTTTTACTAAACAACCTTATACCGACAAAAATTATATACATCCGCTCCGTATTAAAATGGATGTGTTTTCACATGACACAGACTTGACAGATATTGTATGCATTAAATATGACGTTTTTTTTTCGTAAAACTAATTTTGTAAAAAAAGAAAAATCAAGTTTTGACCTTTTTGTGAAGTAGTAAGTTATATTGTACTCGAAGGCACTCCATAACAGTAAGAAATGTCGGCTGAAATATTAGCAGCTGCAGAAAAGAGTTATACTTTTTTCAACAACTTAATTGAAAATGCAAATATCTCGAAAACTAAAAACACTACAACAACTGACCAAAACGATAAATATGATGAACGTAGAGGAAACTTGGAATTAAGAACAGATGATTTACGAAACAACACATTCAATTGCCAAATTTTTTAAAATGTATGGTCACACCAACACTTGTAACAATTATGTTTATGCAAATAACACAGGTAACTGTGATAATAAAAGTTATAATTGTATTGATGTTTTTAGCACATATAGCATTCATCTACACGTGTTATTATTGAAATAAAAAAATATTTTTTTTTCTTTCACTATATATATATATATATNATAGCATTCATCTACACTTGTTATTATTGAAATTTAAAAAAAAAAATATTTTTTTTCTTTCACTACATATATATAATTGTGTTGTATTCAAAGTGTTGTAACAAACTTGTAATGGGTAAAAGTAAAGAAGCACACTAAAGCACTCCAGATGGCTACGAAAATAAACGTCAACATTCTCACAGAGTCGACTGAGATAACTTATACTAAATTCAATGTCGAAAATAATGATAACAAATCAAGGGCTTTTTTTATCGATAAACTGACAAAAAAATGTTATATTGCATAAAAACGGCGAATATTTCTTTACATATATCAAGAAAGGTATAAATAATACGAAAAAGGGTTATGTAAACACTGTTAGTGCGCTTTTCGAACTAGCCAAGAATCTACAACTGTACCATACAAAATACTCACCCGAAGAACTCTATGACTTGATGATTCTACCTAAACAGGATGAAGAACAACCACCAATTAAAAAGGGATCTCAATTTAATTATTATATATTTTGATAAAAAGTTGACATTTGTATGAAAATAGACATTACTAATAAAATAACGGATATAATTAATAAATATATTGTCTTATTAGTGAAGTATACAGTTATTCCCGATATTAATATCGATACTGTGAGTAAGTACAGTCCTTTATCAATCATGTTTATTCGAGAGTTCATTTTGGATGTGTAGAGTGTAAAGTCCAAAACCTGGTCTGGATTTCGTGCGCTGAAGGTTTTAATTTGATTTGACAATTCTGTATCATTATTGTCACTCGCATCATTCCAATCAATGCGAAATCCATTCGAGTTGATTGTGAGCGCCAGTAGATATTGTAAACGAAATTGCAATAACATTTTGAAATCATCATCTTTTACTACTTTGGAAGGAAGAATGCCCTTGGCGGGAGGTGGGCTAAATATGGCATCTTTTTTTGCAAAGGCCACTAACATAGTAGGATGCTGGTTGAAATCATCATTGATAACCGTGGATTGGACAGAAATATTATTCGCTAAATCGACAATACCTTCGTGTGCATTTTTCCACCTCATCACATACATGATTGGTGTATATTCCATAGTTCGAAACCCCCAAAGCTTTCGTTTCAATTCCAATTCCAATTTTGATATACTATCTACATAATCTTGACCTTGTATATTTGCCATATTGAGTGGATCAAATACACTCAATAGCACATTTGCGATTGCAGCCATATGACGGTTATTACAGGTAATACAGAAAGAGTAAATGCAGCCACTAATCTAATCTCAAAGCCCCCCATTTTCAAAGCCACCGATATCACCGCTCTCGAAACGAAGTCGATCATAAGGCCTCTGAATAAATAAATACCCAACTGACGTGTCAAGATCTTTGCACCCATTTCAATCATTGTAGGTCCAATGGGTTTAACTAGGTTCTTGAGAACTATAAGCAGCCCGATCTCACCGAATAATTGCAGTAGAAACTAGTGACTAGATAACCCTAGGATACAAGAGGCTATAATATCACCCACTGTATCTAAAATAGACTTGGTGTTAAATAATTCATCGGGCTGTTCTATCGGAAAGTTACTCTTTAAACCAAGCNCTCTAAACCAAGCTTTTCATATTCGTCGACTTGGCGTTTGCCACTCTCCGTATATTTCAAGTGAAATGGCACGGAATTGGCCTTTGGCCCGTTTCGGACCCGATTATCGTTATTAGAAACGATGGATTAAACATCGCGGGTGAATATCAAGGGTTCCACAAGTCTACCACCTCCACAGTATTCCGTGGTCCAAAACAAATGTCTCGGGGTATCTTTTGTAATGCCTAAATCACTGAGTTTTATGTCTGGATTTATACAAAAGGCTTCGTGATTGACAAAGTTAAGCCATTCTACGACATAGTCGGGCATTTGCCCTTTAGGTGGTAGTTGTGGGTCTTTGACTTCATACTGATTTGTTCCATGAGCTAATTCGACAATGCTATATTCGATAAGATTGTATAAGTAATTCCCGATGAAAAAACCTATAATTTTATTATCTAAATGGTCAACACAGTTATTATCTTTAAGAGACATAATGAAATTGTCGCAATAATACGAGTTTAAACGAAAATGTATTGTTTCATAGCCTGCCTCCGACACATAAGGTGTGGCATCGATGTCGAAACCCATTCCTATCGTATTTACACGTGGAACAATCGTGCCTTCTTGCGCACGCCAATAATCGTCTATTCCTAGTTTATAGGCTTCCTGATGGATCAACATACATGCATCGCAACAGTCACTCCAATAGTTATTTGATCCACGATATTTTTATTCGTGACTATTGGTTGGAAAACAGGCGATCACATCTGAATTACCACTCTTAAATATTTTTGGAACATCTCGAGGGGTGCACATCTTTCCTCGTGTATAATGAATATTGCATCGAGAAGCATCACAAAATTGTTTTCTACCCTTAAGACATACCTGATAGCAATAATCGAAAAAATTTAAATTAGCTATTTGTAACATTACATCTTGACTAATTTCTACATATACATGAGAAAAAATTTGTGGTACCCGTAGTAAGTATTCGTTATAAGTCAATATTTTTTGTCTTTCGAAAACATTTTTCAAAGCATTTGAATAATCGATGTTTGTGGGTCCGGNCTTGTAAGTCCGGTGAATACGGAGATCTTATTTTATTTTTTTATTATATATATAAGTAAATACCAACAGGTAAAAAAAATGCATCAAGGACAGGAACAAGGACAAACTCAGGGCAATTCGAATATATTTTCAAATATCAACACACAGTCATCAAGCCACACCATTAACCTCAACCAACAAAATGGAATTAATACATATTATCAACTCATTTATGTTCATCAAAAACTTAACCTAAGTAATGCATGTAAAAGTTCTGTCGATATGGAATTGACCACTATTTGTTTCTTGAACAACGAACGATGTGGCGCAAACACACCTGCAAGTGAACATTTGCTGATTGGTGGACTATGCGAAACTCACAAGTCAGATTCGTGCAGTGTCGATTATAATTTGTTTAGAAAATACAGAAAGGCGATTTTATGTCCCATCTCGAAGACGAGCATCTCAGTTGGCCAATGTCCCTTGTATCTCATCCTTGTCTGGCAACCACTCAAAAGTTCAGCAAAAACATTCATGAATTTATTCTCCAACAACAATGGCAAATTTATTGATTCTTCAAAATTAGCCACTTTATCCGAATACTCCACATATCCCGAAAACATGGCTAGTAATGATAAACTCAAACTCTTTACCAAACATATAATTGATCATGGACTAACTTGGGCATCTGTTTTGGATCTAGCATGTATCGAAAAAGCTAAGGTGAATATGTTTTTCGACCAGGAATATCTCGATATGGATATGGTTAAACAAAATAAATGGATTCATTATATAACGAATAGTTTATCAAGAACCGAAGTCACAATGGATGATGGTAAAAAAATTATACAATTTGTTGTTCCTTTAGTGTTGTTTCCCATCTTCGACATTTTAACAATCTTAAGCTATCTTCCTTCATGTGATATTAATGTCAATGCACTAGGATATGTTGCAAACATAGAAATTTTCAACTCAAACTTAGTTTACGGTACTGGATTTGGTCTAAGGCACGATTTAAGCAATGTGGAAAATATCAAACTTGATAATAAATATCCTAAACATATCGAAACCACTTCATCAAAACATTGATGTTTTGCGTTTGAACTATATGGGTGTCGAGGGATTAAAAAGAGCTCATCCAGTTTCTTCATACTGGTAGATGTTAAATCTTTATCATATAAATCAAATTTAGGGTTATTAGAAACATCTTCTGTGGTGGTAAATTACCTTAAAACCAATACTTTTACAATAAGATGCAATGTTTTTCATCACCGCTGTCGACGATTCGCCACAAAATACATTTTGAATTTTTTTTTCTCGAGTAATGGCCTGTTCCTTCAACTGCATAATCGGCGAGCGGNAAAGATGCAATGTTTTTCATCACCGCTGTCGACGATTCGCCACGAAATACATTTTGAATTTTTTTTTCTCGAGTAATGGCCTGTTCCTTTAACTGCATAATCGGCGAGCGGCCGATTACCGATGGCACTTCCACGCATCACTAACCTTACCCAAGCTAAGTCGGCCGCATTCCTAATTTATATACAGGTGGAGTAGTCTCCAACGGCGCTTTCATGCATTACTAACCTTACCCAAGGTAAGTCGGCCTCCCACGTCCCACTGTCGTGACAAGCATCTCACTTCCCATTGTTACGACGGGTGTGTGGGATGCCCCGTGTTTTCCAGTTAGGAATTCCAATAAACATTAACGGCCTGGAGACAAAGGAGTGATTGCAGATTTGTAGACATAGTGGTACTTAGTGATGACACACTAGCCTCCCTTTTGCACCAGTAGCTCGCATATATAAAGGAAGTGTTTAGAAACAATGTAAGATGTAGTCAAGTAGAACAAAAACACCAGCTACAATACTCAGATTAACAGGTAAGAAAAATATCTATATATTGTTAATTTTCGATAGAAACTCAAGAGCAGCCAGATATTTTAAAATAAAAACAAATAGTAACACCTTTAAATCTTTTTATGACATTTGAATGTTTGCAAACACATTTGATACATGACATGTTTTTTTATTTATTAGTTGAAGAAAAATAGGGACTTTTTATAGAGTCCATTGAAATATTCCTTGAAGGTGTTGAAAGATGTATTCTTGAACGTTGATTCACTTAGTGGTAAAAATTCGTGTTTGAGTTCACCGACAATGTACGTTTTGTTTTTTTCTAAATTTTCTGATAATATCTTGCAAAGTTCATAGTCTATATATATTTTTTATTATTATTGCATTTTTCCAAAGCTGCTTTCATGAACGCATCGAATGGAGATTGGGACGGTGGAACTAATTTAATATGTTTAATAAATGAGTGTGTGTTGAGTATGGGCTGTGCCTCAATGGATCCATTCATCCACATTTGAACGAGGGTGTATGCAGTTAGGAGATTATGTTGCTCGAGAATTCGACCGAAACGTGTTATATTTTCTGGTACTTCTTCCTATTTAGAATCGAGGATAGACTTAACAATTTCTATGTACTGATCAGCCACCCCATCGCTAATAATTTTCAGCTCTAGTCGACCGAGCTCGGCGAAATGTACCGCTACTTGTTTCATATATACCTGGGTATTAAGTACAAATGAATAATCAGCCACTCCCTTTTTTGTTTGTGTAATGGTCGTGTGTATTCCGGTAAAAATTTTCACAAATCTAGATATGTAATTTTTCAGTTTTCGTGTTAGTTCTTCGGGACCATCATCTGGCTCTATTTGTAGGCCTATGCGAGGACCTGATATTTCTCTAGGTGTATTTGCAGTTAATCTCTGTAAATGAGGTGGCGGGGGAAGAGANAGGTAGGGGGTGTGGGGGAAGAGATGTTGTATTTAGGGAGTGAGAAGAAGGCTGGGTATTTGTTACAATTATATCAGAGTCGATGCATGGCAATTCTACAGGTCGAAGTTGTAATGGTAGAAATGAAGATCTTGGTGGTTGGGTTTGTTGTTGCATGATGATTGAAAAGAATCTTATTTTTATAAGTTATGTGTGAAATTGTATTAAAAAAACACAAATAAGTGAAGACATTCGCACTGTCCTAGAAGCAGGGCTGGTTCAATTTACATGTGCGCCAAAAATTGAATTTGGCGAACATAGAGATGTGGAAAAATTATCTCAAATGTTGAATCGTGCAGAAAAACTGTCATATTCCTTGTTAAAAACACAAATCACTTCACAAAGAGGTGAGGGGCTTTTGAATGATTTGGAAACGATCCTCTTTGGTTTAGGTGAAGAATTTTCGAAACTTTTAACGGAAGGAGAATCTACACTGGCTGAAAATCAATACACAATTTACAANTAATTTAGAAATCGTGGGTGTATTTGGTACAAAAGTTGGCGATTGTTAGATGTGCTTTTTATCGAAAAATAATCTCGCACATTTAACAGCCCAGTTTGAAAATTTGTTTCTAGGTTATTTTCGGAATCCCAACAACGCGAGTAGTTTATTTGGAGGAGAAGCAAACTCGGAGATTATATCAGAATTGGACCTGTGGCGAATCGAACCCCAATTTTCTTTCAAGGATGTAAGTGGCCGTGATCAGCTTAAAGCCGAACTCAAAATTTTAATCTATACGCAAGTTTTTAATCCCTGATTTAAAATTATAATGTTTTTTGGCCCTCCTGGCACAGGTAAGAGCACACTAGCCCATGCAATCGCATCCGAATGGAAAGCCAAACTGTATCAACTCAACATTGGGCAGTTGTCCTCACCTACCATCGGTGATACTGAACGCAAATTAGCCAACTTGATCCAAATGACAATTGAAAACCCGAACCAACACTTTGTGATATTTTTAGATGAACTCGATGAAATAGTTTCGCAAAATTTAGCAATTCCACCTCATTTGCGGAGTGTGGCGATTACATTACAGACAGGTCTCGAAGGAGGTGTTCAAATGAAGAATAACGTTTAATTATAGCGGCAACTAATTTCGAAAAAGCCATACAGCCAACAATCCTGGATCGAACCCATCCCTTTTATTTTATCGACTTACCTTCGGAGGAAGAGTGTCGCGGTGCATTAATTGGTATCTTGCAATTGTTTAAGAATCGCCATTTAAAACATTTCGAGGAAGATTACCAACATCGAGTGATTGATAATATTCCCTTACCCCCCTATCTCACTTTTCGAAACATTGCTGCTATAAATAATATGGCGAGATTGGAAAACTTTTAGGAAGGGCTGTTCTCATTCGCGATCATCGATCAATTACTGCTTGTACAAATACCGAGTGAAGACTACACAAACCAACACATTTCGTATGAAGCAGCATTAAAAGTGCTTGAAAATCCAAACGAATCGACCATATTAACTTTGCTTCTCAAAACTATACATGAATTGTGTCATAATGGCATCTTGGCAAATGATAAAATATTCTTTAGGCCAAACTTGAATAATTTCATCAAATCAATTACTAATACAAGAACAATGAACGAACAAGGTTATAAAATATTTCAAGATGATAAGAAGTAAAGAAAAATGTATTCATTAAATTCAAAAAAGGTAAAACAATATTTATTCATTGGTTATCTATGGTGTAAAGCAAACATTTTTGAATCAGTGTTTCGTCAAAATCAACTGTGGGTAACAACTTGTAGTTTGGTAACGTTTCATGCATTTGTAGTAGATACATGTCTGTGATTTTCCGCCCACAAGTTGTCGAGTATAAATTTTTTTCTTTGTTGAATATATAACGATAAATGTTTTGCTGAAGTCAGTACTTATTTAGCTGTGATGCCAATACATTACATAAAGGACCAAGCCCATATTCGCTTCGAGAATCTTCAAAAATGTTTAGCGAACGTTTCCAATCCACCATCACCAAATTACCATTCTTGGACTTGAAAAGCATGTCAATGGTTCCACATAAAGCGAAATCAACATCTCGCATTCTCAACTCTGATGCATAAGGTGTCTAGCTATTGGCTTGTCTAACCTCGCGGTCGAAATTTAAAAACTGTGGAAAAGTGTTGTCTATTTTATCGGGTAGTTTTTGTTCATTCGATTTGTAATAATTTTCTATATTTGTGTGTAATTTAACACCTTCATTGATAGCTTCTTGGCTAATCCTTTGCCACTTTTTCTCGATGGCAGCTATCGGGTTATCAACGGTTCGGAAATCCGCATAGGGTCCGGTAGAAAATTTGCGCGATTTCACAATGAATGACGCCATTTTTTTCGATTGAAATTTTGGAAATGTGCTTGGAACGCATGTCGAGGCAGTGGTAAAGTTTTTCCGCGGATCATTGCGCACTAAATATGTGTTAGTCTTTTCTTCTAGAGATACCAGAGTATATAAATCTCCCAATTATATACTACCTAGCATTGTTATTTGCTTGTAAATAAAACAATTCAAACTGAAAAGAATATATAAAATTGTGTCTTTATATACTAAACATTTAGAATTTTTTTTCTTTATATACTAGACAATGTTTTTTATAATTTTTTTATCAGCGAAATAAAGTATAAATGATGGATTTTTCTTCGTTTATAAAGGAATGTGGAAAAATATTAAAATATTTAAAAGTTTCTATAATTTCCATTCGTAATGAGCACCAAATATCGTTTAGTCGCAAGGCGAAAGAAAGTGGTCTTTGGACACTTTCGTAAATTTCGAGCTGTTTGTAAAACAAGAGTAATTTGGATTTTAAATTGAAAGTGTACAAATTATTGATTTTTTTTAAGACAATATTATATCTNAGACAATGTTATATCTCTCAGATGTCTCTTCGACATTTTTCAAATAAATAAACAAATCCCTCTTATCAAGGTTGAGGAACTGGTCTAATCGGATCTCATCATAATTCTCTTTTCTTAGAATAAAAAAATTTAAAATATTTCTACGCACAATATCTTGATACTCGTAATAGATGCGGTTTATCGAANTGTTTATCGAATATGAATTTTGATTGCTAAACTTAAGCAAATCAGACATACAGTTACTAATAAGAAATACGTTAAAAAATGGGCCAAATATTTTCAATATATTTCGAAGAAGAGTATTTGAATAGAATAAAGTCCAAATGTACCGAACTGCCAAAAACCTGCATAGATGACAAATCTAGGCTGGATGAATTGTGTATTGCAACAGATAACTTTATTCGAAGCAAACAGATATTTGACACTTCTCACACATACGTCAATTATGTCAACATCCTAGATGGCTGGACTAAATTAAAATTGAAATTGATGAGTGTTTATCTTCAGAGATTCAATGAGATCAGCAACGATTATTTTGGCGACAAAATGCACGATTTTTTTTAATTCGAGGAAAACTTAACCAACCGACTTAAGGAAGTTGTCAAGGACAAAAATACAGGAATATGTAAATTAGTCAATAATGGTTGAGTGTGAGATATCAATAATTCGTTGAAAGTCGGGGGTGCTCAATTCGAGATCTGTTAATAAATTTACATTAATGGGATTTAATATTCCGCGATCCATCTTGGTGAAAAGCGAGAGTATTCGTTCGCCATTTGGCATNTGGGGGTGCTAAACTCGAGATCTGTCAATAAATTTACATTAATGGGATTTAATATTCTGCTATCCATCTTGGTGAAAAGCAAGAGTATTCGTTCACCATTTGTCATTATGCGTTCAAACTGTTCGTTGAAATCATCGATTCCTTCAAGCAGAGAATCCAGTTCAGAGTTCAATTTGAAAGAATATATGGGATTTACGAAATTTAATGGAAAATTACAATACCAATGATATGCTTGTGAAATAAGATTCAGTTGGTTATTTAATTTGGAATCGTTAATTTTTTTGTTCACGGAAGTCACTATCGCTCGAGTTTGGTTTTGTGAATCGTTAGTAAACATTTTTTNTGAATCGTTAGTAAACACTTTCTTGTTTTACAAACCTTCTGGGAAATGATTTGTAAAATAGACGTTTAAATAGTCGGTGAAAGAAAGATCAGTAAGGGAATTTAGTGGACGATCAATTATGTGATAAGTTGTCAAAATATTTTTAAGTAATTTGAAATGCCTGTCGGTTAAATTAGGTATCTGTGATAATATTTCATACACTTCAAACAGCTTAAGTATGCTGTTCCCATTACCCACGCTCGTCATTCTCACATATTTTTTTGCTATTTAGCCACAATCTAAAAAACTTTATTAGGTAGGCGGAGAATCCCAAGACAATTAAACTTCCATCAACAATTAACCCATAGTACAAGTAACGAAATAAGTTTTTGTATAGTCAAATACATCACTGCCAAATGCTATAACATTTTTCACATCTTTACCCAACATAATGGCGATTGCATCCATCCAAGAAGCATCGATACAACTATATTCTACATTGATATCAGAGATGGGGGGATCATTGTTGGCACTGTCGCAATGAGCACAAGCATCCGCCTCTTCACCCATTCCAGAACATCGAGCCTTCTTAACCTCGTCGGATAAAACTTTTTCGGCACATAAATCTAAAGAACTATCATCGGAAAAAGACCTACAACTGAGATGATGGACTTTACACACCTTAAGCCGTCCATTATCATTTTCGTAGCGAATACACCCGCTTATTGATTTCCTGTACCGCTCGACATAGGCAGCCAGACCAGCACCTGTGACTACGGAAAGAGCTGTGTAACCGAGAAGTTTTTTTTTTAGGGAATAAAAAATGTTTCTTTACTTTACCGAGTTTGGGATCGGTTTTGATTAGTTAAATAACCTCGCGCACATTCGCAGATTGGTTTACTTTTGGATTAATTAAGTTTAGTTCTTTGGATCCGAGCTGAATTTTATGCAGCATATAGCCTGGTAAATTTTTTATTTCATGTGACAAAACTTTATGCATGTTATTGTCGAGATGAATTATTGGATCGATTTGCTTGAAAGCGGCATGAAATTGGCCTTTTTTGATTTTGCTCATGAATTTATAAATTGTGGTATTTCCAATATGCAAGTTTTTTCCCCCATTATTAATTAATTTTAAGCTATACAAAGCTTGATTGTTAAAAATGTTTTTGAAAACTGGGTTTTTTGGAATAGCTGTGACCAGTGAATGTCGAATCGATGCAATTTAGCCTGTCTTGTGGACATTACCGGCAACTTTGACGAGAGCCTTCAACATGAGTATGAGTATTACTTTTTTTTTTTCACTATATATCACATGTTAAAGGTTTTGGAAGTTTAACCGTGACAATAGTAAGATAAATTGCCAAGATACAATTGAAAATGATTAAAAACCCAGTGATTGGTTCGACACATGTTTTAATACTTGCTATAAACAAAAGTATTTTAATAACTAGGATCATCACTGATATACATATAAGTTGTTTACATTATTACATTTTGGGTTTAATAAATAGTTTAAAGAAAACATTGTTGATCATTTACAAAAAAAAATATTTTAGATATCCTACCCCTCTTATTCTATAAAAAAAATAATTAATATACATATATATAATTTATTCATTGGTAGTTTTATCCAACATCTGTATTTCCATATTATCGAATAAAACCCCATTTCTGTACAAATTTATTTTGGATGTGTATATATCTGTTTTTGGGGTAGTTTCGCCATCTAATTTGGATGTGTATACATCCGTTTTTTGGGATAGATTCGAACGATTGTGGTAATGAGAAATATCGGTATGCTTGTTGTTAATTACTTCTGTAAGTTTGTTTATGTTTGTATCCAACTGTGGGTGGTGACAAATACACAGGTCTGCAGCTACCGCCACGAATATTACTATGCCAGTGAAATTGTTATCCATTTTTATTTAATTTTGATATATTTCTTTTTTTTAGTTGGCGCGTCGTCGCTAATAAACACATAATATACAAAGTTTTGATTACATATTCATACACAAATATCGAAATAAAAAACTAAAGTATATGTTTATTGTATTTTGCATCACCCCATAGCGACAGGAACCCCATTGAAATTTCTTATTTAATGCATATTCACCACTCTCCCCCCCTTTTTTTTACACCAACTGAGTTAGTTACTTGCTGCTGTAGAGTTTTGTTGATTTCTTGCAGTAGGTGTTGCATTTAATGATGTGCCACTAGAACCGAAATAAGGGGCCATGGAACTCTTAAGTTTGTCTTTAAATAGCCATATAACAAAGACCAGAACGCCTAATATTAAAATGGTGCCGATACAGGTCCACAAGTATATTTGGATTTTATTATTCATTATCTTATATATTATTGTGTATTGAAAGGTACTGTAGTAAATCACATATCGTCGGTATCATCATAGTCCATCGTACATTGTTTAGTCGCGCCATTTAACTGATGTATTACAAATGTGATGGGAAAAGGAAATCAATAAACTTTACATAAATTCAAGTATTGAAAAGTGCGAGAGACAGGTAAGTGGAAAGTGTTTGAAATTATTTTTTTAATTTGTTCGGGCGAAAAAGGAAAATTTTCATTTAAATAGTCGACATAATAGGGTATTTCTGTATACATGAAGTCGTAACCAAATGATTTAATGAAAAGTGGATTCAAACCAGTCAGTAAAGTAGATGCTTTAATGGTTTTCAGTGAAATTTCAGCCACATTGTCATTGTATTTTACATCAACACATTCATTATCTACTTCGTTTGCCAAGTAAAGGTTCTTTGCGATAAAAGCCAATTTATGTATCAAGTAGAAATTTTGAAGGTGTTTCATATCGATTACGATTTGCCGAAGTTGTCTGGGCAAACGAGCAATTTCGTACTGTAGTATATTTGCATCCATCGTCTTATTTTATGTGTGAGTATTCTTGGTATTTATAAACTTTGCATTTAATGTCGTATATGAGGCCGATGTAAAGTATTTTCCCTCGGAATAAATTCCGTTCATGATTTTCGCATCAATTCCAAATTTTCGACTGATCATTGTGCCATCAAATTATAAAATTGATAGAGGGGTGTCGGATTTTACACCAATTGATACCTTGTTCGCATTTACATCTTCTAGAAGTAATTTATCATTTTCGAAATATGGAAATAGGTTTCGATTAAATTTTCCGAAATACTCCGTACATTATTGAAATCATCATGGACGGTGCTGAAGGCCACCATACCATTAATGTTTGGTGTACACTGCAATGAATCGAAAATCTCATTATCCTCTTCTCTAGTTATTTTTGATAATTCGGATGTACCTACATGCACAACCGAACAATTTTGTTCGAATTGGTACTTTTGCATTGCATTGAATGAATTAATTAGGAGATATGAGGCACTTGCCAAAATTCAGGGAACTTTTATGGGCTCGCGGTTATTCCTTGATGTCGACTGTACCTTATAGGCAACTGTGTAACCAGAGTCGTTCACAAAAATTAATTCAATTACCTTTAGTTGAAATTGGCTTATTATCCAGGAATTATACATGCCAATGACGGAATCTAAATGGGCGATACATGAAAAAGCATTTTGGGGTTTGAAGGTTGTCGTGGTTTTGCTAGTGGTTGCCAAAGTTACTAATTTATTATTTATAGTAATGACACCTGGATAGTATGTGCAAAATTCTTCGCGAATTTTTGTTTCGGTATTAGCATACATGAATATGCGGGCCATGACCCAAAATTTACCCCATTTATTATATGTTTGGTCGGATTCGTAAAACTGGCCATTGAATTGTAACATCCACTTTTCTGTCTTGGCCATTACTGCTTTTATCGAATAAATTACAAAGAAAACATAATCCCCTTTATCTTAGCATACTAAACTAGGTGTCCTTGTGGACATGGAGCCGAAATGTAATGGGATTGTCGGATGTTCTAATATCCTTTTCACTTTATCAGTCAAGGCCTTCGAATCGATATGAAAAAATTCCTGCAAAGTGACAAAGTCCCATGCCGAAGAATATAAATAACCATTTACTCTGAGAGTATCAAGAAACAAGTATCCTCCATCAGGATACAACCCTTCACCGGAAGTAACAGTTTGGAATTTCAATTGCGACATTACCTGTTGCAAAGATTCGGTGTTAACTTCATCTTTCAAGTTATTCATCAAAAGATGGCTTCCCACAAAAGGTATTGCCACCATTACTGCATTTGGCCCCAATCTAATCCATCCCATACTTTTTGTAGGTGTAGGCAAATAATTTTTGATCACACTAACCAATTGATTTTGTAAAGTTTCATCAATCTTTTCAAATAAATATGCGTAAATAAAATTTGAAAAGACGAGGAACCATAGAAAATAAATGGAAAACTGATACCAATTCGAACCCCAAGGCCGGGTATAGTCGGTTGGTGGTAAATGGTTTGTATGGCAAATTTTACGCATTTCCAAACGTCAAGTGATTTATAGTATTTCGAACGTTCGTTTATTGAACTAATCATCATTTTTTCTAATACTTCAATCATTTTTCCAAACTGTTCGGTGTCTTGCAACCAATCGTATTGAGGCAAAAGCACATCACTATATTCAAATGTTTTCAATGCGAGATCATTACTGTCATCATTTTCTGTTGAAAATACAGTTTATCATAATGTTGAATTATCTTAACGAAACGAACAATATCAGTTTCTATTGCATTCATTGGACTATTACTCTTATTACATATTGCAAGAGTAAAGTTATAAGGCCAATTAAAAAGATTCCCAAACTTATAAATACAGGAGTAAGGATTTTTTTTGTGGAATGTTAAAAATAATGAGCGGTTATGATACATGTCTTATTTATTTAACAGTATTTTTTCAATAACACTTACTGAAATGGCATTTGGTTTTTCGCGAAATTTACAAAATACGATTTTGTTACAATATACTTTAAATTCCAAAATAAAAAACGAATCAACCATAATATCCTCATAGGGTTCAAGTTTATTTATTTCGGGAAATATTTCGTTTAATATACCTTCGTTAATTACAATCGAATAATAAGGAAACCGCTCGTCAAATATATGTCCATCTTCGGTTTCCAAGACTTTTGGCACAAAATGTTTATATGCAGTATAACGAGCGAGATATTTCACGGTCATATTGGCTAATGGTAACCCTTGTTTTATTTTCAATTTGGGAATTTTTTTGTTCTTTAAATACTTGAAAAAGGTGATCCAATCGAATTTCAAATATATTGTTTTTTGACATTTTACTTTAACGATTTTGTCTTTATGAAAATGCAACTGGCCGTCAGTTGGAAGCAGAATCGGCACGAGAGAATATTCCGATCGATGGAATGTGTTTGCATACAACTTATCCTCATTCAAACAGAACAATCCAGTTGAGTGATCAAAACGACCATGTTTTTCTCCAAGGAATGTTATAAACCGGATTGCTTCCAAAATATCGATTTCGAAGATTGTAGTAATTTGATTTTGGTGATTTAACAAGGCTTGTTTCATATCTACCATCGAAACATCTATTTTACCCAATACATCGATGAGAACAAAGGTCTTGTCTTTCAATTCCTCGACAAAGACGATGTAATAACCCGCCAGTTTGAAATTATGCACTTGAACTGCGGGCGAAAATGGGACAAAAAGTATATCTGGTGTGAGAAAAGCAACTTTACGTTCACCATCTAATTTATTGGCATAATATTCTGGAGGTTCGTTTACAGGAACACCTTCGATAAAAGGCCGGGTTTCCACATGATCGGGCCAGTTTCCATTAATAAAATCAGTTATTTTTCTGTATTCACCACAATAGTCGTAAATCAAATCGTCAAATAACAGTTCGGGAAGATTTTGTATGAATGTTTCGATTGAATCACAAGATTCATTTTCAATTGTAACTCTATACGTGTTTAAGAGAGACCTTTNAAATAGTCGTAAATCAAAACGTCAAATAACAGTTCGGGAAGATTGTGTATAAATGTTTCGATTGAATCACATAATTCATTTTTGATTGTAGCTCGATATGTGTTCAAGAGAGACCTTTCATTAAATATACAATCATATGTAATTCGATTTCCCGTTTCGTTATTTGTGTAGAGGTAACGAACGATTCGAGATGTTTGTTCTATTAGGACCAACCGTAAACCACAACTGTTCAGTTCGATTTCCGTGGCCTTGCTCCACCCTATAGGAATTATCTCACCCCGATAAAACTTTAATTCGACTCGCCAACCAAAGTAAACTTTAAGTTGGAATGTAATGGTACCCGATTCGTTTAAACTTCTGACTTGGATTTNTACCCGATTCGTTTAAACTTCGGACTTGGATTTCAGCCGATTAAGGAATTTGAAAATAATTTCGCAAATACATATCATTACCGTTTGATGATGGTGATGATGACTTGCTATACAAAATATTTACGAGTGCAGGTTTGGTATTTTCGATAAACTGATTAAATCTAGCTAAAGTTATAGGATACTCTACCGAAAATTCAATTTCGTGATTAACGTTTTGAGGACATTTGGAAATCCATTCAAGAATAATTTCTGACTGGTGTTGTGCACAGTCTCGCATTTCATACCAAAGGCAATGATTTTTTGTGATTCAAATAAACCAATACGCGATCTCATATATAGAAATACAAATTAAAAAAAAAAAACTTAAAAAACTTTGC
>NQII01000906.1:92327-138573 GCA_002778355.1 Clitarchus hookeri
CTCATCACTGATTTAGTTTTTTTGACATATTCATTTTTTTTACTTCTTTTTATACACACACACCATCCCCTCCTCTTTTTCCCTATGATTTATTGTATAATCGACTGGTAAAAATAAGTGAAAATAAATTAGTTGCCACAAACAAGATGTATTTTTTCAGTAATTTTTTTGATCAGTCTCTTGAATTTATTTTAAGTAAAACATTACATTTTTTAGTGATTGTGATATTTATACTTGTTATTATTGGTTTGTATTGGCAATTTCTAAATACTTTATCCTCAACCACCACAAATTTTTAACAATATCGTTCGAATTTCAGAATACCAGTTTTTGATATTTTGGAGTTGGAAAATAAAAATGATGGATGCACGAGTATTAGCTTATTCGAATGTGATTCGAAATCACCTATTGCTTGTTGGATTTGCAAAGACCGTAGATCCACATGTCATAATTTCGATAGAGATGTTGATTACATGGATCCCAAAACAGGCCATATTAAAATTATTCCTCGCAACGAAGATCCCAATAAAGGATATTGTTTGTATTTGGAAGATAGAGGCCAACGAACATGCACCGCTAAGAATGGTGGCCAATGGATACTTTCTTCAGAGGGTAATGATAAATACATGTGGGTTTGCAGTTGTCAATACCCTAAAATTTTTAATTCTGCAAACCTTTACGCCGATTGCAGGATATTTTCTGGTTGCCCATTCAATTCACATAGTACTAATGCCAATAATACAACCGAGTGGAATTCGTTTGATGAAATTACCTGTGAATGCGACCCCCCGCATCAGTTTAAACCTTTCTCTAAAGGAGGCCCGTTATGTACTTTACCATCGTATTTCGAGGCCAACTATGATGATGATCTAATCGACTTTGTACCAATTAGACATGATTATTTGGATTTAAAATTTGTATCTCTGTTCACCGATATTCGACAACGAAAAATACCCGATCCTTGTAAAATCGATGCTATGTCTGGTGAAAGGATTCTCAGTGACAAGGTTGGTTCGAGAAATTTTAATGGCACAGTGTAATGTTATTCGTATGACTCGCGGTAAATTACAGTCATTTTTGAGCATGATTATTTACTCAACAATAATGAAATTTTCCGAATGGAATAGTTAAAATTTCAAACTCACACTCTTCTCTATTGGTCAGTGAAACACACACCATTAAATATAATTTACTATATAAACCTTTGATTGGTTATGCTGTCAATGTAGGGGAAATCAACCCTTTAATTAATTTACAATTTTTAAGAATTCCCGAGTATCCTTTTTCGATTACACCACAATCCTCATCATCTATGGTAATTTTTTACCATGCTTTCAAAAAAGAACCTAATTATCCACCCATCGATAAGTCGCCTGAAATGGTGGTTATGCGGCCTATATTTGTGCGCTACGAATATGATTTTATGGTTAATATGGTCATACCTAATATTAAAAGATCCCGGTTTGTATTTTGTGGTATACGACCCTTTAAAACTGAAAAAATTCCTAAATGGAGTGACCTTATTTACGTGTTAAATTTTATAGATCTCGATTACGTATTTTGAGGAAATTTAGCCAAATTTCATAATAACCATATTGAATATTTTGATGAAGAACATCTTAACAATAGTAAATTCAAACAGTATTTTATTCCTCCATTGTTGATTCGTTATGATGGCAGCAATCACCTCACATCACAAATGCTTAATCCGAAAACTACAGTAGTATTAATTCATGACCTTACTAAAAATATCGCCTATCCGATATCTTTGGATGAGAACCTCGTAAATAAATACAGTGCCCTACTTCCCATATTCCGACTCAAAGAGTTTCAATTCCAATATACATATGATACACACTTCCATTGTAAATTTATGTACAACGATGTAGTAAAATTCGACGAGGGGTTTTTCCAGGATGTGAATGGAAAATGTGATTTATCAGCTTTGACTGAAATATCTGATTTTAATCCTTATGAAATTATATCCGCGAACGAAGTCGAATATCGGACGAATTTTCATTTTTCATAAGATAACTGTTTCGGCCATGAATGTTGAAAATTCGCTCCTGTATGTTTTCTTCAACTTACAAAAAAACGTACCATCGACCTCCGCAATTACTTTAAAAAACGACAATTGGGATTATGTTCTACCAAAACATTCTTTAAAATTTCATAGACTCATGAAAGAACAGAAACTTTTACAAAATCACATCAAATTTAAAAACTGGAAAAATCAAAATCCACTCCCGTCAATTTTCGTACAATTCATAACTACATATTCTAAAAATGAAATCAATAAAACAATCATGTTGTCTGCTTCTCAAGACTATCCCTATGTAAATCAAGTATACACATTGAACCCACTGATCAATTCATTGAGACATATTGGTGGGGAAAATAAACAAGAACGAAAAGATGATTACAATTATAGATTATTTGCTACAAATATGTATACTCGAAGTGATTTGGATTTTCTAATGCCTTGTGTTAGAGAACTCGACGTTGAAACAGATTGGAGATTGANATAGAATATTTGCTACAAATATGTATACTCGAAGTGATTTAGATTTTCTAATGCCTTGTGTTAGAGAACTCGATGCTGAAACCGATTGGAGATTGAAGCGAAAATTTTATTTTAATCAACTTGTATATGTGGTAAATGATAAAATTTTGGTTTTTTTGGAAGATATTTATTTTTGTTCATTTGTAGAGAAAAGACATCCTACCCGAGTTGAATCTGAATTACGACGATTATTTCTGATCGAAACTGAAAACGATAAAGATGATCGTGAAATATCACCTACTGCCAAACAGTTTCTATCCGATTTGATGAAATGTGAATCATTTTGGCAGTATTTTGCATATCCTAAACCTAAACCAAGACCGACTTTAATGCCGCCATTTAGGGCGATTGATACTCGAGGTTGGTTTGCGACATATACATCAAATATTGCGGTGATTGAAAACTCATTAATTTATTCACAAAANCGAAAACTTTTTTATTTATTTACAAAAAATGAAAAAATTGAAAACTTTATTTTCTATACACTTTTCTCGCTATCAGACTATTTGAGTAAACGCCAACCCTACTTTATAATTATTCAATGCCCTTTTAGTGATATTCATTTAACGGAAGTCGAACAAGCGGTGTTGACAAAGGGATATGTTCCCGAAAGTTTTCCTCTATGAAGATGTTTTGTTAATGTAAAATTAGGAGCCGAACCACGAAAAAGTGGAACCCCAATAATGTTCATTACACCAACCCATATATCGTTGTGTTTCGGGCATCCTCCTTCAAAACCCAATTTAGAAGATTTGTTTATTCCATCATTTTTAATTCGAGCCAAAATACCAAAGAAAAAAAACAATGATAGTGAAATTGGAGGGGTTGGAAATAAAAGAATATTATATGTTAATAATAAAACTTTATTGGATTCGCGTGCGGGTTTTGTATTTGCAAATGTAAATTTGTGGTTTTACCATCACAATGATATGGAAAGTGATGTAGAAAATGCCCTCGAACACACCATTAACTCGCCTGTTAAATTATTATAAAATCAATGTGAGGTCAAACAATATTTAAAGAATGAACTAAACATCGATGTAGTAAAAATAAAAGTTTTATTTCACACAAAATTACATAACCTAATCATAGCATCAACAGTGACTCCTTTCCGAGTTAAAATAGGAATGTTTATTGGCGATGATTTAAAGTCGGAAGATAAGCATGAATTATTATTGGCTTTGTATGATAATTACCAAGCCTGGTTCAATTCCTTAATTTCAGCACTTGTTCATTTGTGATTATTTGAGCAAAACAAAAAAAAAAACTAAACTCTTATAAATGCACCATAAATCCTGTAGCCATTTCATTTCTTCTACGACTATGCAAGGGGAATTCTTTTTTCGTCGTTACTTGAGTCAATTAAACGACTGTGTAGAGTATTTATCTCGTAAAC
Organism: Clitarchus hookeri; assembly: GCA_002778355.1. Taxonomy (NCBI): domain Eukaryota; kingdom Metazoa; phylum Arthropoda; class Insecta; order Phasmatodea; family Phasmatidae; genus Clitarchus; species Clitarchus hookeri. Next base: position 96,287 of record NQII01000906.1, read on the forward strand.
CTAATGCGACTTTTTATCCCTGTCTCAAAAATACAATTCTTAAATGCAAATTAATTGGGATTCATGTCATTTCCTCGTGCTCGCATTTCAATCACATTTATTTAGATTTGTGTCATTATCATAACTTGAATTATGTAACTTGTATAACTATAGACCAACATCATATCTGCAACATATTTCCTGTGATGTTGGGATCCGATTTGGATTTGAGATTACTTCATTGTTATCGTGGTTATTGTGACTGCATAGAAATTAAATCTATATCATCCTCACTATCATTATTATGTGAATGCATTATGGAACCTGGTTTGGAAAAAGGTTCGAAATAGAGGAAATTACCCCAAGAAAATTATTCTACAAATTCCGAAATTCATGGTTATTTCGTCGAAAATGGGCGACTGTGTTGGATTCCCTATATACTGACACATAATCGTGAATTGCCACGTATTCGTGTAAGTCGAACGCACAGTCATCACCTTTGTATCAACAGATACAGTTACACCCAAAATAATAAAGGACATTGTTTCGAACTGGTTTTACCTGTTGGCAAGGAATTATATGCATTTGTTCACGGTAATCCCAAAGATAAAAATTTTGAAAATGATCTCGATTTGAGTACATTAAATTCTTTCGAAGTCGACAAGTACATTATTTATGATCATCAACTTTTTGAGTATGTGTTGAAACAATTTAAAGGCCATATCAGGCCCATTAATATTTTCTCTAATAAATTAATTTTTTCTCCATCAATGTTACTGATTCGTCTAGTCTTATATGAATTCAATGGAAATGAAGAACAAGAAAAAAAAAATTGTCGCGATGGGTAATTGGTGCAAACTTTTTTCCATGACAAATACTTACAAAACAAAAAAAAAACTATCTTTTCAAAGTTGAATCGTAAACCATTAACTCCTCAGATCGGCGATCAAGATTTCTTCGGGCTCGTCGTCAGACCTGTACATAAGAACATTGACACCTCGACAATACCTACAGATTATTTAGGATTCTTATGTCTTTTTGAAAAGAATGTTGCCATTGATTCATTCAATCGGGTTTACTCCCTAGTCTCGGATGTGAATGTGGCAATGAGCACTGATTCTTATAGGATCGATAGGTTGATTTCTAAACTAATCACTAAAAGGTATTGGTTGCCGTTGGATGAATGTGATATTGTTGATATGAATAATAACACATTTACCGGTAAATTGTGCACATTCAACTCAATATTTCCCTTAAAGTATAAATTGAATCCTGAAGTGAAATTGGATAAGTTACGCTCAAAGATTAGACATTCGTTCGGTTTCATCGAAGTGCTTGTGTTTGAGGGTATATTTAACTTGAACCATTTCCAAGGGATGCCATTCAAGACTTTTATGGATAAATTGACCAGATAAAAGTGTATCAAATCTGCATTAGAGTTAGCGATCGATGGCAATTCGGAGCATTTTTTTACTCTAGATAATTGTTTCGGGCCACACATCACCGATCAAATTCGATCAACATTCCAATATGGGAAAATGGCTAAGTTGTTTATCGCTATAAAATACTTGAAGATAAATATAAACACAAAATATTTTGCTAATTTTTTTGAGCTTGGAATAGAAAATATAAGTATTTATTTGGATGTTATCGAAGGAACTCTTCAACAGGGTGAAGATATGATGTTGGGAGCAAAGAGAAGCGATGGGAGATTTTTGAAACAAAAAACCATTTTTACCAGTCACCCACAACTCACCGAAGATGGATCTGCAATGAATTTAAATAAAGACATTCTTACTGTGCAACGTCGTCGATTCCGAATGATTTTCAACCACGATTCTAAAACCAGATTTCGTATTCTTCTGAGTAAGGATTCGAGGGTGGTCTTTCTACCATTCAATAAATCAGAGACTGTCTTTATTCAGATGCATGTGTATTGTGGAGATGTTCATTATACCAAGCCACTGGAATATTTCNTTCTTGAAATTAAAAACAGTTTTTACAAGTCACCCACAACTCACCGAAGATGGATATGCGATTAATATAAATAAAGATATTCCAACAGTGCAACATCGTCGATTCCGAATGATTTTCAACCACGATTCTAAAACCAGATTTCGTATTCGTCTGAGTAAGGATACGAGGGCGGTATTTCTACCATTCAATAAATCCGAGACTGTCTTTGTTCAGATGCATGTGTAATGTGGAGAGGTTCATTCGACCGAGCCACTGGAATATTTTAACAACCCCCATTTTAATGTAAATGTGTCGGCAAACATATACCGGATATCATTGGCTTTAGATGATACCGACATTCTATCCCCAAAGACGAACATTGAACGAGTAAAGACAAATGTGTATTTTGTACATAATAATAGGCTAATTTTCGAGGTTGTTGTAGAGGCTCGTCATCGATTTTATGATGGATTGAAATTGAGTATTACATCATCGCAAAAAGGAATAGCTGTGCCCATGCCCATGAACGACAATAATATCGATTGCATGGCTTCGATTTATTCGGTAATCGGCCGTTCGCCGATTATGCAGTTAAAGGAAATGGCCCTTACTCGAGAAAAAAAAATTGTATTTTGTGGCGAATCGTCGACAGCGGTGTTGAAAAACATTGCATCTGATTGTAAAAGTATTGGTTTTATGAAATTCGATAATTTATCTATTAACAACTTGCCGATGAACGGGTGCAACACAGCCATTTATAATATTCTTCAGCGAGCCTATTCATCAACAGAACGATACAAATGTTTACCAATAGCAAACAAGCAACTGCTTCCACTGTTTTTGATGTTGAAAAAAAATTTCGAATTTACCACCACTGAAGATGTTTCTAATAATGCTTAATTTGATTTATATGATAAAGATTTAACATCTACCAGTATGAAGAAACTGGATGAGCTCATTTCATTTTCCAAATTGTAATCTGAAAAAAAAATTGAATTGTGTTAAAAAAAAGTTTTTTTTAATTTTTTTTTTTACAAAATTACAAAAGTGTTGGAATGTGTTCAGGAATTTTTAATACCTCGAAACCGATATAGTTCAAACGCAAAACATCAATGTTTTGATGAAGTGGTTTCGAATAAATGATGGCTTGGATAACTTTTGGATATTTATTATCCAATTCGATATGTTCCACTTGTCATAAAAAATTTTTAGGTATTACAATTTGTTTTATTTTACAAATATAATTCAAGCCATTAATTTGAGCTCAGTGCTCTTGTCATCAGGTAAATTATCCTCATCATATTCATTACAATCGAGATGTTCAAATACTTCCTGTTTCGGAAATAAATCATTAAAGGTATAAGCTACCATTATACCTAATATAAGAGCAAAAATAATGTCTGATGAACTCGTTAGTGAAAATGTTCTTATTTATAACGACCATATTCATATCCAGACTTTCGATGGTGATTTAGCGATTCACAACATCCTTAAAACAATCAATTTAGGTTTAACAGTTCTAAAAAATAATTTCTTATTTAATTTAAATAAAGCTGACATTGATTATGTACGACATTTATTTGAGATTATTTCTTCAGTGGAGGATTCATCGGTCAACTATTATGACTAAACCTTGGCAAGTACTCATCGAACGAAATTAGTGAAACGAATACATGATATCGATGAATATGAACATTTTCAATTCACAGGCCACGAGAATTTCATATTCGACTCAATAATGATGCTGATGCTGCGCGAAAAATTAAACGTCAGCGAACACCACCGCAAAATGAAAACATACCAGCGAATCCGATCCAGATATCACCCGAGTATCTAAACGAATTCTTAGCGCAAACACCTCTCGCCTTCGACTCAGATTTGTTTCAATCAGATGTTTCGGACAGCGCATTGGAGGAACTCCTGAAGGAAAACAAACATACCTCGAATTATATACCTAGTAAACAACAATTACTATAACAAGAATCAAATACATCGAGTTTAACACCTAATAATTTCATATCCAACGATCAAAATTAACCGAGTTTTACGCCTAATAATTACATACCAAATGAACAACAGGTTTTAGAAAAAATTCAAGATTGGTACGTACAAANGAAATACATCGAGTTTAACACCTAATAATTTCATATCCAACGATCAAAATTAACCGAGTTTTACGCCTAATAATTACATACCAAATGAACAACAGGTTTTAGAAAAAATTCAAGATTGGTATGTACAAAAACCAGGTGGTAGGCATGATAGACTATCGACAAGAATCAATGAATGGATGCTTATGGCTGACATGCCTAATATTTCCGATCATACAATGATTGTATTATATAATGGTGGTTCTGAGTTACGAAATTATACCGAAAATCAACTCAAATCTAACATATCCCAAAATGGTGCCGAATACCTCACCTTAAAAGAACATTTTCCATTACTTTGTAATACCCTTGATGAAATTAAACTGAAATACTATATAAATTACTAAGACATATATACTAAGAATATTGTAAAAATAACTAATGAAATTGTTGGAGAAAATGTTTTAATTTACAAAAACCGAATCCGTGTTTTTAGTTTCGACCCTAGGGCAGTTATTAAAAAAGTCATCAATTCATTTCATATGGTATTGATGGTATTGCAAAATGTCGTATTGTTTAATTTTCATCTAGCTGATAGCGAGCAAGTGCAAGATTTGTTTGAGGTAATAATTCCTTCAATCGATAATTACCATTTGGAAAATTATGAGCACATACAAGAAATAAGCCTCAGGCGCAAATTCGTACATAAGCGATCCCACGGACACGATACCATATCCGCCAATTCTTATACCACGATGTATCTTTCATCGATGGGTGACGAAAATTTCACATTTGATTTTCCAAATGGACAGATACATCACACGGCCAAACGAAAAAATATCCAGTTCAAATACACAACAGAGTTTTAAATCGTCTATGGAAACACCCAATTTCGTTTCCATACAGATTCCATATTTACTAGATGTATCCTCGATAGATTTTAGCACAATGCAAATACCACCCCAAATATTTCAATCAACTTTAACACAAACAACGACAAATAAACCCCAACTACAACACTTGTCTACCCCCCCCCCCCCACAACTCTCCCACATTCGATTCAAAATACTTCATCTGATATAATGGACCTTTTAAATTTTCAGTCTCCAAAAAACTCTTGTTGTGGTCAACAAACATTTATCAGATGATATAATTTCAAATGCCCTACAACTTTCGAATATTAGTGGAGTAATTGGGGAGATGGTGAGGGAAAAGACCTAACTCCGGTAAATGAAACGAATACTCGCATCGAATTCGACGCAACGACTCAAATACAAATAAATGTTCTCGGAGATATTTTAACATTAATTCCACAAGTTGCTAGATTACCCAAAAATTTACAATTCGCAGCGCAAGAAGAAAATAATTCTTCGCCCGCTCCAAATCATCCCCCCCCATCCAACGAATTCGTCATCAATTTGACAAAGGAATGGTATAAAATAAATAACACAATTAATAACGACGAATTACTTTTCAACATAAATTTTTGCAAACAGTTATTGGAACGAAANACATAAATTTTTGCAAACATTTATTGGAACGGAAATATGATGATCGAGTAGGTGCAGCTCTTTCTCTAGTCGGAAATAATTTCCTTCGGTTAGCCACTCAAAAGAAAATCGTCTGTAATATATGTAACGAGCTAAAAAACACAATCGAATCTTACCAAAAAGCCAATTAATACTTAGGAAATTAAACTTTTTGTAAATTTGAAAGTTGTAAATAAATTGTCGGTTCGAGTATCGTCTACTTGCCTCGAGCCAACTAGGCATGAATTTAAAAGAATTTGAAAACTCGATTAACGATTGAAAGATTTTTTTTATATTTTTCGGGATTGTTTTCGAGGCAAGATCAAGTAAATAACCATCTAAAACCTTTTCTGATAAATTAGCCACCTCTCTATGCTTTCACGCATCATATTTAGTATCGAATTTTTCTAAGATTTTGCCTTTTTTACATAAAATCGGAGTAAATTTCGGCCCTCCGTCGATAATTTCCATAAAGTCCATTAAGAAAACTCCGGCAAAAAAAGTCGCCAAATATAACTTTGACTCAACGGTAAATTTCCTATATTTTAATTTTAACGTAGGATTAACAGGACTTATAGTTTGTTCAAAAGGAACCTCCTTGAAAGCAAATACTTTTTTTTCGTGGATCAAAATTCTTACATTACGACGTATGTGTTTACCATCCTTTACAAAGATTTTTTTATGTTCGAAATATGGCTGTAGTTCTCGCTTCTTATCGAGTTGTGTGAATATACTCAACTTATTCGTATCCGGTTCTATTTTATATTTTGGTAGTAGTGTTGGATATTCGGGAAAACGACAGAGAACGAGAAGGTAATCGAGGGTGGGCTTTTCAGAAAGCCCCTTGTCTGCATTGAAGACTTTATCGACATAGGGATAAGTCAGCCGACATCTATTACATTCGTAATACAAATATTTTGATTTTTGATCACATTCTTCAAAGTATTCGACTTGTCCATTTCGGCAATAATAGGCATTGAGTTTGTATGGGTGTATGATATAACCATATTCGTTTTGTGTGCATTTGGGTTGCAGGCAATTTATTCCACTTTTAGAAAGACCATAATCACATTTGATGATTTTTGGTTATTGGTAATTGCAAACAATGTAAGCATTATCCATGTAAGATAATCTGGCATTATGTAACTTGTCGCTACAAACATCATCGAGGGCCCGCCCCAGTCGAGCACCATCGTTACTCGTCTTACACAAGGTGCCATCAAAAATAGTATTCTTCGGGCAAAATTCCAAACTCCATTTACGATTATGGTCACATCTCAAATAAACATTTTTAAATTTTCCCCTCTTGTTTTCCGATTCAGCACCTTCAACGACCATCAAGCAACAATACTGTTCGTACGTCCCATAATCGACTTCATTTGGTATATTACACTCATTGTAAATTAATTGCAAACCATTAGAAATATCTAATTTCCGAGAGATTGATGCAAAGCTTATGGTATTCAAATCCTTACGCAAATTGACTCTGTAATCTCCCCCAACTTTGATGATTTTTGGCGAAATTGTTTGCATGTGGCGACACTTGAACTATTTTTGTTGGTGGAAACTCCACCCTATTTCGTAAGGTTTTTTGTCAGATTCGCCAATAAAGTTCACTTTAATTTTCGAATTTTCTTTATTCTCTGAACTTTCTGCAAAAAATTCATACCGGCTATATGTGTTCGTTTTACAAATAGTTACAAATTGACGTTTCTCATGTTTGAGTGGATTCCACATAAATAGATCTTTAGCCGATTTAATGGGATCATACTTAGGAATTTTTGCATTTAGTAAAAAATAATACACTAACAATATTACAAGGGACAATACAGCTTGAATAATGAAGTTAATCGAGTAGAAATCCATCAATGTATTTCTCTATAGTATAAATGTTATTACAAAAAAAATTCCAATCCCAGCTATTTTCAAAGCCAGAGAATTTGAAATATGCCGGCCAATATGAGTTGTTTCAGCGCGAATAAAATCGTCAAAATGACAATCCACATAAGAAGGTAAAAATAATAAAACATATTTTTATATGTATTTAATAAAATCCTATTTTGTAATTCGGACTCGATTGTTTCCAGTTCAGAAGGTAGGTGTATTATCTTACCGAATTAATCCACGTAAATAAACCACGACGAATATACAGATAAAACCAAGTCTACTGATCTTCTCAAATTAAATTTATATTTATGATACATATCAAACCTTTTCAAAATAATCAATTTCCACACAACCTCATTCATGCTTTTATCCAACATATATAAAACTTGGCCATCAGATGTATATGTTTGTATTAAAGATGTTGTATCATTCAACACATAATTTAAGTGCTCGATATTGAGCAAAGATTTTTTTACCAAACATCTAATTTTTTTTTGTTATCGCACAATGTCGTCAAAAAAACCTAACCACGTCTGGTTTGGATGAAGGTGCATGGTCTCCATAAAACCAGACATTTTTGCGTAAACCAAAAGCTGCTTTCTCTACAAGTTCTGTGAAACATTCAACAATCGCCAATTGACTATTATAGGTAATGTGAAAATAGCATTCAAGAGGGGGTAGATTCTTGCTGCTGAATATAACTTTTGCAATTTTTTGAAGTTGATTGATTGCAAACATCTCGCGTTGGTTAAATTCTAATTGCTTATACCTACATTCAAGTAATCGAATAATTTCCATACGCATGAAATTCATTGCGAGAAATGGAGGGAAAAAAATACGATCGTTATTGATAAACATACTCGTTTGGCCAAAATTCGCAACCGCTTTGGCTAACATCAGGTAACATGAGGGGCCTGATACACATGGATGAGCCTTTCTTAAAGTTTTGATATTGTTTAACAATCCAAGCAAATCATGGGCAAAAACTTTATCGGTGTTATCCAAAGATTTCGATGACAACAATTTCGATATTTGTCTGTGTATCGATATTACTTTAGACATTCTTTTTTATCCAAGTCTTATTTTTTTTCTTCATAAATATTCAAAGATATGTAAGAGATATCTTTTGTTCCACTTTACAAGTAAGAAGTGATGGTGAATTTTCTAATGCCATTGGCAATTCAAAATATGGCACAAAAAAAGGATTTCGCAGTCAGAGAATTGCTAGTGGAGATGAAGATGATAACCAACTTACAGATTAAACAACAAAAAAACGAAAATTAACAAAGATTCGGCAAGCTCAAGGTATAGTGGTGTCGATTTAGACCAATCTTTAATAGACGAACGCAAAAACGAATTTCACGGAGCCGATCATTTCATAGCAACCCTAGCCAAAGACTTTAAAGTGGTATTGTGGACAGCAGGTAATGAGGTTCATGTAAAAATTTCATCGACCAGTTTTCACAATCCAATAAATTCAGGAAGGTTTTATATGGGTTACACAAAAAAACCAAAATCAGAATCTATTGTGCGCCAACAAATTCCAATAACAACAGGCCCATACATTTTAACAGATGATTCTGTACATAATTTGAATACAGGTGGGTACGACATACCAATCGATATAAAAAAAAATTATATACCAAACACTAAAAATGAAAAGAAAATTAAATTTATTAATTACAACTCATTATTGAACGATTTATATGAACTTGTAGATGAATGGTACATATCTACTTGTTAACTCTTTTGGTTATGTCGCATTTTTTTTCATATTTGTATAACAGATTCATTAAAAATGCTTCTTGATAAATCGTCAAATCCGAAGGAAGTGTCCAAGTATGTAATCATTTTGTAATCAACTCTGTGTTCATCAATGTTTCTATTTGAGTTGCTCATGCACATCCTGTTTTTTTATACTGGGAATAAATACATTTTTTAAATTAGAGAGGGTCCATTCTTACTTTCAGGTTTCTGCTAACAAACCATATATATATACTTTTTAATATTTTGTATAATTTTTTATTTAATGTGTTTACACTTTGTAATAGTAACATTTCTTTTCGTATCAGGAGAAACGTAATTGAAAATAACATAATACAACAAATCATTAGAAATATAAATGAATGTGTTATGAAAAATAAAAACACACAAAAGGTAGCTAAAAATAATGAAGTGGTTTCCCAATAGTAACCAACAATTAATTCACAGTTACTGGNATTTTTAAATAAGGGTATGTGCAAAATTTACAAAATTCTTTAATTTCTACAACAATCCCATATACATATCGGCAGAATCGACAAAAATATTCGCAATCTTGTGGGTGCCTGGATGCCATTCACGATTATTTATGCTGATAAACCAATGTCTTAGAAAGTTAATATTTAAAAAATTTACCAGGCGGTGTTTAACTAATAAAAATTCAGTATTTTGTTGATCACTATTGTAAAATCTAGATTCGATAGAATTAATCTTTGGTTCAATGTTACTAAATTATTCCCAATCGTCCAAAGCAGCCTTAATGGCAATGTCTGAATATTTTTCAGCTATATATTTCATGTTTGACAAAAAACAAACAATAAATAAAAGCTCTTATGATGTCTTTTTTTTCAACTTGGTTACACAAAATTACCCCCCTTCCCCCTTCATCAAGGGACAGCATTGTATAAATATAACGCCCTAACATTGACAAATCAGTTACTTTCGAGCTAGCATTTCATCCACTCAAATATCAGCTACTCACGCAACATGTTTTGTATCTTACAAGGGTTTTACGACAATAATGGCGACTTTTTGCTAAAGGAATTAGAAGTCACCTATCTTAACGGCGTGACTGAAATGTGATTATTCAAAGCTCCACATTCATGGGCTGTATTGGATCAAAAAACTAAAAAATCAAATACTTGGCTGACGAAGAACTTTCACGGATTGGAATGGCAGGATGGAGAAATCCCCTACGAAGAAATATAAATAGAAGTATATNAACTAAAAAATCAAATACTTGGCTGACGAAGAACTTTCACGGATTGGAATGGCAGGATGGAGAAATCCCCTACGAAGAAATATAAATAGAAGTATATATGCTGATAAGAAGATATTACAAGAAATATCCAGTGTTTGTTGCAGGCGCCCAACAAAATAGCTGGCTACAAAAACTATGCCGTTTTGACCACTACCTCGAAATTGTGGATTTGCAAAATACATATAAATGCCCAAAATTTCAAAAACTTGTATCTATGTATGAAAATGTAGAAGATCACTTTTGTTGGAGGAACAAGAATCAATTCACNAAACTTGTATCTATGTATGAAAATGTAGAAGATCACTTTTGTTGGAGGAACAAGAATCAATTCACCTGTGCACCGAAAAATTCGAGATTACTGTGACACTGGCTCCTCGACAACTGAAAATTCAAAAACTTGTGTCTATGTATGAAAATGTAGAATATCACTTTTGTTGGAGTAACAAGAATCAATTCACCTGTGCACCGAGAAATTCGAGATTACTGTGACACTGGCTCCTCGACAACTGAAAATTCAAAAACTTGTGTCTATGTATGAAAATGTAGAATATCACTTTTGTTGGAGTAACAAGAATCAATTCACCTGTGCACCGAGAAATTCGAGATTACTGTGACACTGGCTCCTCGACAACTGAAAATTCAAAAACTTGTGTCTATGTATGAAAATGTAGAATATCACTTTTGTTGGAGTAACAAGAATCAATTCACATGTGCACCGAGAATTTCAAGATTACTGCGATGCTGGCTCCTCGACAACTGAAATTTCAAAAACTTGTGTCTTTGCATGAAAATGTAGAAGATCACTTTTGTTGGAGGAACAACAATCAATTCCCCTGTGCACCTATAAGTTCGAGATTACTGCGATGCTGGCTCCTCGACAAATGAAATCGCAGACGAGTGCTTTATAAAAAAGTTACAACTTGTACATGTATATATCATAAATGTATATTTTTGTAAATAAATTTTCTGTTATTCATTTTAAATGTAGTAACTGATTACATAAATTTCCCACACCTATAAAAAAACCAGATAGTACTCGTATATTGGTTAAATTATCATAATAGGCCAACATTAATCCCAAAACTGTAAAAATAATACTTAAACCTATCAACCAAGCTCGTTTTATCTGCATTCTCTTATCCCTTCATTGCCCACTCTTAATCATTGAAAAAAAAAACATCATCACTGGACAAGAAATATTTTCAGCATTCAAAATTTAAAAAAACTGACTGTTGGATTTTTTATTTAGTCAAGCCAAAAAAGAGAAAAAAAGCATAGCCTGATTTGAATGATATTGCATTTCATATTATCCTAAACACAACCCACCAAAAACAGGCAGCTTTGAAAGTAAACCAATTGAAGTCCCTCACAACTGAGTAGGGTCTCATGTCTAACTGAAGTTTCCTTCAAATATTTTCTAAATTGTAGCTGTTTGAAACATTATTGTGCAATATTTTTGTTGTCTTAGTGCAAGAAGGTAGCTTCATCAACTTCACGAGTGCTTTATTCTTCTGGCGACTTTACCGACCCTAAGCAGATGACTGGCAACTTACCAACTTTCACCATCCACAACCCACATCACAACCTTGTGTTAGTAATAAATTAGATGTACATCCCATCCTGCCTCGCATGACACCAACCACCTTTATTATATATACCCTGTACAGAGCAGTATTCAAGCAGTGGAGCAGGCGCCTTGGTGTAAGGAGGTCGCTCCGTCAGCTTCGTGACTGTTTTATTCCACAGGCGACTTACCAACACCGACAACGGCCACCATGATTGACATCTCCAGGGACTTTACCACCCAACTACTGGCTGTCGAGTCTGTTGTCAAGTGTGCTGTTAAGTCTGCTGTCACATCTGCTATCAAGTCTGCTGTCAAGTTTGCAAAAGTTCCTTATCACAAATCACTACCTACTGCTCATAAGAAGCCGCCTGTCACTGTCTGCTTGGATTTTGGGTCATCGAGAGGTGAGGAAAATTTCGCATCTAATTTTCCAAATGAACTAATACAGCACACAGCCAAACGAAGAAAAATCTAAAATTCAACCTATACAAATACACAGCAGAATGTTAAATCTTCTATAGAAACACGCAGTTTCAATTCCAGTCAAATTCCACACAAATTAGATGTATCCTCGATAGATTTTAGCATAATGCAAATACCCCCAAAAACGAACACTGGTCCCGAATTCGACCTTATTCCACAAGTTGCCACGAACGTGGGAACCGAATTCGACCTTATTCCACAAGTTAACACATTACCAGAAAACTTTCAATTCGCAGCGCAAGAAGAAAATGATTCTTCACACGCTCAAAACCATCCCACCCCATCCGACGAACTCATCATCGTTTTAATAAGGGAATGGTATAAAACAAATAATACTATTAAAAACGATGAATTAATTTATAACAGAAATTTTTGCAACCAGTTATTGAAACTGAAATACGGTGACGATCGATTAGGTGCGGCTCTTTCGCTAATTGGATCTCATTTCCTTCTATTAGCAGCTGAAAAAAATATCGCCTGTACTACGTGTGAAGAGTTACAAACCATGTTCGAATCTTACCAAAAAAACCAATTCGTATTTGGGAAATTAAACTTTGTGTAAAATTCTAAAGTTAACAATATGTACATATATAAATTACTTCACCATGTGTTAAGTGAAAACAAATATATATTTTGTTCTTGGGATAATGAGGATATCGCACATTTTATATTACTTGAAANATAATGTGGATATCTCACATTTTATATTACTTGAAAAAGAAAAATGCATATTTATTATTAGATTATGTATGGGTATAATATATTATGTTTTGTAATCAAACAAAAATGATAACTATTGTATATATTATTTATGTGATATTACATATATATGTGTGCATCCTGAAACATAGAATATTTTTATTTCTGGGGGTCTTGCCATTAACTAAAAAAATGCTCAATAAAAAGGGTAGACTTGTCTTTAAAATTCTCGAATATTTAGTATTTAAGTATAATATATATCGCATAAAAAAGGGGAGTAACGAATCGACACCTTCCCCTTCCTTTTTTTTATAATTCCAATGTATACACCATTTTTTCAATAACGAATAAAAATCTTGGATGTTACAAATATTTTATTTTTCACTAAATGTTTTTTGTTATATATATATACATGTAAAGTTTCCACACACATACACAGAGTTTCAAAATGTTTTACAAAGTCATTTAAAACTTAATTGAACATCTTCAATGGGAAATGTCTTCACGGGAAGTCGTAACAGGAAAGTCGTCTTCCACGTGCTTAGACTTCATGAGGGCTGCTCGACGGGCTTTGCACCAACCCTTTCGATGTGGCGTGTCGGTAAACGAGGGCGAGGTGCAACCCTCGTAACATTCCTTGCATGGGAAGCAGTCCGATATGTCTTCGTCCTGCTGAAGGTGGGTCGGTAAATACTTGAATACGGTCGACATTTTGTAAGGTGTGTAGATCAAGAGAAATTCTTTCGGCAGGTATGGTAACTCGTCCCATTTATCCAAGGCACAAAGCGAGTGAACCCTTCCAAATGCCAAAATGGCCGAAAGGATTTTATGGCTGCTTGGACAACACACATACATTTCTAAGTGCGAAAAAACTGACTGATATCCTGAAGAGGCTCACCTTCTCTCTTATAAAGAGTTTAAAAAAAAGAGGGGGAATGCAAAATGTTTTTTTTAATAACGAGTAAAAAATCTTAGATATTTGAAAACACAATTTTTTTCACTAGATGTTTTTTTTGTTATATCAAAACATTAAGGTTCCCATATAAACATACATCCTTAAAAGACACTGTCAAAAATACAAAACGTAGGACTATTGCGAGTTAGTCAATGCAAAAGCAATGAAGAATATAATCAATAATTAGGGTGTAATACTGAGTATTTATGCTTCTTCAGGTTTCTTTTGTAGTACATAATTGCTCATTAGTTGAAATTCGTAATTGTGTTCTGCGTTATCTTCTAATTTTATAAAATACCTCTCTATTAACTGAACTTATCAGTACAGCAATTAGTCTTCCACGAAGTCCCAAAAGTTATCTTTGTCCGACCAAAAAGTCGGTGAAGGATTTCCACCTTGTTTGCACCAAAAAAACATCCACTATAAGAGTATCAGCATCCAACACTACTTTCTTATCTCCTATATTCTTAACAATAACACACACTGGATAAAATCTGTGATCATAGTCTATGATGCGACAATTAAATATATGCTGGCAAACACGGTTACACGTACAGTTATATGCCTCTAGCCTTTGAATAGCCACCAAATCAGGATGCTGAAACACCGATGCAACTTTGCAACCAAGAACATTTTCAAGGCCAGATAAAGCAGCCCAACCAGTCATAAGATCAAGTTTACCACCATTATCAATCTCGACTTCTTTTTCAGTGCAAAATGTTATAGACTGAAAACGAAAAAAAGAATTGTCTGTATCACAATGAGTTAAAGTCTCTTGAGATCCATAAGCCCATTTTCCAACTTCATTAAAGCCATTTATCACAGGATATGCAGAATCCTCATTAAACTTTACAAAAACAGGTCTAACAAACTGTGCATACATTCCACAGACTCCGCTGAGCACTGGCATCGTAATGTCTCCTGATTGCAAGATGACTGCTGCAACCAACCAACACCTATATATACCCAGAAATCTAGTGCTACACAAACACTTTAACGATCACATCATATCAAAGTTCATATCTTTCTATTTATAGTTAGTTTTTTTTCATGTTGTAAAGCGCATTCTGGAGATCAGTTATTCGAAACTAAAAAAAAATGTAGAGATTCCCCATCATATATTCTATTATGATACGAGATGTAGTTGTTTCAAAAAGTTTTAAACTCCCTGGCAACTCTAATCATAGAGAAAAACTCAAATACATATCTTTAACAGTTCTAGAATAGTTGATGTTTGTGTTGCAAATTTCCATCTTCGTCCCCCCTACACCACTTCTAGTCTTGTGATTTACATTTCCCCTCTCTATTCCCCCCTCCATACAGTTACTACCAATATCTGCCAAATAAGTGCGAAATCTGGAAAGATACAGCAAGCAATTCAAAGTCTTTAAACTAATGCAAATATCAAGTCACTTTAAACTGGAAACAATTAGTAATAATTAATTGTGAAATGACTCTTTCGTGTTGTTATGGAGACAATATATATTGGCAAGGGAGTACCGATTTGGACCTCCCTCTTACTACCAAATAGCAAGCCATTCAAAGTCTTTAAACTGATGCAAATATCAAGTCACTCAAAAACTTTAAACAATTAATAATCAAGAGTTGTGTAATGGCTCTTTCATGTTGTTATGGAGAAAATATATATATAGGCAAGGGAGTACCGATTTGGTACTCCCTCTTACTGCCAAACAGCAAGCAATTCAAAGTCTTTAAACTAATGCAAATATCACATCACTTTAGACACTATAAAAAAATGTTTACTGGAAATTGGAAAATTTTTACCTGCTGGATTTTCGGGGCCGATCCCATTGTGGAGAGTGACATGTTAAAATTTCTGTAATTATGTAATCGATCCTAAATTCAACCCTCGTTAAAAACATGAAAACTAAACCAACTTATTCATTTTAAACATTAAATCCAACAACTGCCATTCTCACATTAAATTGACACAAACAGCTACTCAGGCATGTTAAAAACTGATGCAAATAATGAGTCTCTTTAAAATCTAAACAATTAGTAATGATTAATTGTGAAATGACTATTTCGTTGTTGTTATAGAGGCGATATATCTCGTCAAGGAAGATCCAAATTGGATCTCTCTCTTACTATCAAACACAAGGGCTTTAAGTTTCGAAAACTGACCACTGCCACCGCAGAATGCACTAGTGTGCAAAATATACCAACCAATCGAGTCGCGAGGACTTTAAAACTTTTTGCAACAACTCCATATATACATCTTGTCCATGACAACATGAAAAAGCCATCTCACACAGACTTCTTAACTATAAAAAAAACATTTCATAATGCACTTCAGATCAGTGTTAGTTGTAACAACAGCCGACCATCAAATTCCAAGAATTGCAATTGGGAATTCCTAATTTTTTTTTAGTTTCGAAAACTGTCCACAAGAATGCGCCAGTGTTCAAACAATTCCAACCAATCACAAGGCTTCATTTCTCCTCCACACCAAAATCTGGCTATATAAGTGAAAAATATGGGAAGGAGACTTTAGTCGACGTTGAGCATAACTAGGACAAGCATCTCCTCTCCTCTTCAATAGGAAAGCAGAAAGAACTAAAAGGTAAATACTAATATATATATACTATATATTATATACATATACATATAAATAAATATAAATTATGTTTATATATATATATTAGTATTTACCTTTTAGTTCTTTCCCCTTACCTATTGAAGAGGTGAGGAGATGCTTGTCCTAGTTATGTTCAGCGTCGACTAAAGTGTCCTTCCAGATTTCTCACTTGTATAGCAAGATTCTGGTAGTAACCAAAATGAGGGGAAGTTGGAGGGGAAATGTAAATCACATCACTAGAATAGGAGTGGGGCAGGATGAGGATTAAGATGGAATTTTGCAACACAAACATCAACTAATCTAGAAGTGTTAAAGGTAAGTCTTTGTTTTTTTCTCTACTACCAGAGTCGCCAAGGACTTTAAAACTTTTTGCAACAACTCCATATATACGTCTTCTCCATGACAACACGAAAAAGCCATATCACACAGACTTCTTAACTTTAAAAAAAACATTTCATAATGCACTTCAGATCAGTGTCAGTTGTAACAACAGCTGACCATCTAATTGCAAGAATTGCAATTGGCAATTCCTACATTTTTTTTTAGTTTCGAAAACTGTCCACAAGAATGCGATAGTGTGCAAACAATTCCAACCAATCACAAGGCTTCATTCCTCCTCAACACCAAAATCTGGCTATATAAGTGAAAAATCTGGAAGGAGACTTTAGTCGACGCTGAGCATAACTAGGACAAGCATCTCCTCTCATCTTCAATAGGAAAGGAGAACGACTAAAAGGTAAATACTTATATATATATACTATATATACTCTATATTATAAACATATACATATAAATAAATATAAATTATGTTTATATATATTTATAAATATAGTATATACATATATAAACACAANTATATATAACTTACCTTTTAGTCCTTTCCCCTTTCCTATTGAATAGGAGAGGAGATGCTTGTCCTAGTTATGCTCAGCATCGCCTAAAGTCTCCTCCCAGATGTTTCACTTATATAGGCAGATTTTGGTAGTAACCCTAATGATGGGAAGTGGGAGGGGACTGCGGAGGCGCATCCTACACGACGATCCGCGACAGCAGTCCCGAGTGTTCTGCAGGCGAGAGCGGCGGCTGCAACTGGCGGCGTGACCTTGAGCGCCCACATCGGCACGCGTCACGGCTCCACTGCGCACGCGCACCTGTCCTCGCTTCACTCGCCACAAGCTTTCTCGCTACTATCCTCTCAAGACAAGAGGCTGCCGACATCGGGAGAAACATGCAGTACTTGATATATTGAAGATAATTTACAAGGACCCACACCCCCCTCATCATATTTCGCTTACTTCCAAATTTAACTGCGGAAACATGTATATATTATGTATACATCACTGCAAGATGTTTTTTTTAAATTGGGTATAAATACCTTATGTTAGAATCTAATTATTCCTAGTTCCAGTAATCTGTAAATTTTTTGCACCGCTGAATATTGTGTGGGGTTTATATCATTAAATAAGTAATCTATTTTGTTTTAATTGTTGTAAAGTATTTTTAAAAATTTTGAAGATTTAAAGTTTACAGTTTTTATTTCGAATCTCTTCCCTGTGCAAGTATCGTTCATTTCTACGATTTGGGTTAAGTTATTATTATTAATTTTCTCTTTCGGGAGTAGGATTAATATTTTTCTATTATAATTTGCCATCATTGCATTATATGGTAAAATTAATAAGTATCTAACTTCTCCTATTTCTGTCCATTTGATACATCGCCCATAAGAAAAGTTGTGTATAAATTTGATCAAATCTTGAAACATTATTTTCCCCTCTTATAATGTATTCAATTAAAATTACTGAAAATAATCACAGTACTGTTGTTCATTCACCAATACATGTTTTAGTGTCACGGGTTTTGAATAAAATCGATAAACAACATTGGTTAGTTAATGATTTCAATTATTATAGCATGTTTTTTACTTGTGGTGAGACTGTACATCATAAATACATTTTAAACGATTATTGCGAGTTTAAAAATAAATTTTGTGGAAAAATATCTTATTTGGTTAATTTTTCAGATACATTTCTTAAACTGGAAGTATGCCATTAGGGAAAGGTGACTCAATAAATAAACATCCATTTGATTTTTGTGACTAGCTCGACAAATATTTCGATATTTCCTACAAAAGGCCTGGCTATAAAGGGTTTGGCTATCGTTTCAGATGCTACCTTTACAATCGATAATTTTGGATACAAAAATAACAACGGTGCTTGTATTGANCAGTCTATTCGTATCATTGGCCAATACACACAAATATATAAATGAATGTAAATGGGGAGGGGGGGAAGTTAAGGCTCCCTCAGCTTTGCCTCAAGATCTATGTGAGGCAAAGCTGTGAGAGCCTCAACTTTGCCTCAAGATTATTTCGTAATTTTTCATTTTATTACGGCATAATCATGAGGCAAAGTTGAGGCAATGCTTGAGTTAGCCTCAAGATTATGCCACTTTTTTGGTAGGAATCCCCTCAACTTTGCCTCACGAGTTTTTTCGTTTGTTGTGGTTAATATTTAAAGTTAATTTAGATTTCGAAAAATTCTTGAATAAAATAAAAAAATAAAAAAATAGTTGAAACAAAAAATAACCAGTATATATAAACCTTTGTTTTTTTTTTTTCAGTTTAAATGGGGTGACCCCGTTTATAACCAACAAAGGTTCCAATTCTCTTGTTGGCTACCCGAGGTTCTGGAAAGGTGCCTTCTTTCTAGTTAACTACAGTGCACTGAAAAAAAAAAATACCCTATTGACTAGGTCCATGGAGCCGGAGGGGGGTGGAGGGGTATTGGCGAATAAGATACCAAGTACTGACTGACGAAAGAAGTCCCTATAACATAACACCGTTTGTAACTTGCGGTATAAACATATATTTCGCCTTTATTTTGTAGTATATATATATATATATATAGTATAGGTTGTTTGCAATAAATTAAGAACTTCCCTAGTTACATTTACCGGTCATTGTTCTGTATTTAGTATCCTTATGATAAAACCCTAGTATAACCACGAATGCAGTATCAAGTACCATTCAAATTGTTTCCTTTACAAGTCAGTGTACAATTGCGTATCAGGCCGAATTCCGTTTAACATATCCAAGTTCAAGTCAATTGTTCCGGTTAGCAAGTATAGTTTTACTTAAATAACTAAAAAAAAATTTTAATTGGAAAATGTACAATGGTGTGTGCGGGGTGTAAAATCACCATGTTGAACCCTCGGAAACTGATTTATTTCTCACCGGACGTAAACACATTTCTCATTTACTTTTCTTTTTCAGAAATGGATACATTGAAATAATATTATACAAATCAAAAGCTGTAAATTTCGTGTGTTTTGTGGGATCGAACATCACACTATTTTTTCTTAGATTGTCATATAAACCTTATATGTGACCTAGTTCATGAATGAGCACATGTTGATAAAAAACGTAAGACCAATGATTATCTTTGTCAAAACATATACTTTTATGTGGAGGTAAGGATGCGTGTGCGCATATTGGACCTTCGCCATCAAATGGGTCTCCATCTCCGTGATCGCGACTGGCAAATTTAATAGTGCCAACAGTGGAATGGTTTTCTTCTGTGTACATAAAAATTTTAATTTCAAATAGTTTGTTTAAAATTTTAAAAATTGATTGTGTACATATCAAAATCGATTGTTTACTAAGATACAAAGGAATTGTGGAAAATAATATTCGAAATTTAATGGGAAATTCGTTTTCAGTCCTTTTGTAAATTTCTGATATAAAATATCGCACATTTATGGAAAAATAAATTACAGCTACAAGTAATCTCAAAATCAAAAATAAAAAATATATATGAATAGGCATCTTATAGTTTATGAAATTTTGTCAGGAAATTAACATAAGTTGATGGGAAACACCTCGGTACGTGCGGCTGAGATTCAAAAATTCCCAATATCATGTCGTCCCTACATTTGCAATCATTGAGTTTAAAGTTAGATGTTGTCAAGTCGCTCGTGACGATTCCATCTTTACAGGCATATGACGTCTGCTTCCCATCATCGTTCCACACGAGTGGATAAGTTGAGATGCATGCCTATTCAATTTCAAAAGGATCTGTGCTTTTTAATACCCGAATTATTCCGAGTTTGGAATCACACAATGTGGTATTTGCAAGAGAAGGAGGGGAAATGGGCGACTCTTGAGGAGTTGTTGTTATGGAAGGCGTTTTTAATCGTGGGGTACATTTATTTTCCTCACAGTCAAAATTTAATTTTGATAAGTTGCATAAAACATGTCAATCTGACGAATTAATGCATTGAAATGGTAACGATAGACAATCTACCCTTTTATAAAAAATATCCTGGTTTGAAAATTTTTTATACTTGATTTTATCGCTGTAATTTTCGGAACTCATCTGCCGAGTTGCCTGTATGCAAAGTGCAGCTACTGTAAGGGAAATACAAATACAACAGATTAGAATAAATTGTTTCATTGAATCTTATTTTTTTTTTTTACTCAAACAAATCATTTTTTGTCAAACCGACGAAATATAACGGATTTTTATTCCTATGCATCCGTTGATTAGTGTTTTCGCTCTTTTCAAAAAACCTAATTGGTGTGTTAATTTCATTTGGGTAAATTATCACCGCCGACAATTCATAAGGTTCATTAGGAATTAGGTTGTATTTTAGTAAAAATTTCATGTTAACCCATATCTAATGGCATTGTAGTCTTTTTTTTTTTAATTTATCTAATTCAAGTATTGGCTTAGGTGAATCAATTTTCCAAAGTGATGATACTGCCGCTAGTTTTTATAATTCTTCAATTTCAGATTCATTTTCACTGAAATTAATTTCGGCCGGAGGAATTGCCGGTTTATCGAATTCATTTATTTTTAGTTCCATTTCGGTTTCGGAAGACTCAATTTCTACCGGAACGATTATGGTTCCATTGGATTTCACAAGTTCGATATCGGTTTCAGTTTTATTTTCGTGGAAATCGAGATTGGTTGTGATTATGTCTCGTTCGTCGAATTGCAAGACAACCGTTTCAGTTTCGCGTTCGGTTAATTCACTTATTTCCAAGGGATCGGTTTCGTTAATGTGATCTTCACGATGAATAATTACAACTGGAGGGACTTCGTTAAAATTCCCCCAATCATTATCAACCTCACGTAATATGCATGCGTCCTCGGTATCATGATTGTCATATTCGCCATCATTCGCTATTTCAGTGATATTTGGATCCAGTAGATCCAGCACTTTATCGTTTTCCGCATAAAACTCGTCCGGAGATTTATCACTACTAGCTTTGTTGATCATAGTGGTATTTTTAGAAAGTTCGAAATAATCGTCGGGGTTGACCGCTTCATCCAACAATCTCAGGTTTTCTGCATCATCAAAAGTTTCATCCATATTCTTTAAACCTTGTATAAACGCTTCGATGATGGATTTGGTAAAGTGATAAACGATAAACACATAAAATGGCGAATTATTTGAAATGTCGTCAATCAGGTCGAAATTTCCTTCACTGCGACGAAGGTTTATCAATGTTCGTCGAAACAAGGTTTCTATCCATGGGAAACTGTCTAGAAATTGGGTCACTGTCAGAATAAATCTGTTCGTTATTAGCGAGCGTTTATCACGATCGTCTAGAACTATTTGGTCTATGATTTTTCGCAAGAGAAAAAAGATAAAGTCTATAGATGAAATCTGATTTATCAACTCTTTCAAAATCACATACATTTCATGTGGTTTTTTACATTGAATATAAAGTTTTTTCGTCGATTTTGGTATATAACGACTGTTAAATATTTCTCCATCTTGTGTATGACGTAGGAGTTTATTATATATTGCTGTAGAGTAGGAATCATTGGGTGAGTTCGGATTTTTTTTTGAGAATCCAAAATAACATCAATGTATTTGTTAAATTTTTCTTTATTTATAGTCATGGTTAGATGTTGTATACAAAATTTTTTTTTCTGAAATACAAAAAACAAAATATTTTTATACATTCCTTTCAGATAAAACATATTCGTAAATAAACACATTTTCCATCGCACAACATCCGGGATGGGTGATACATCGCACAAACAGCGCCCAGTCGGTTGCCTTTTTCACAACATCTGCAAAATTTGGTGTGCGGGTTTCAAGGCTGTGAACCGAGTTGGTAAATAAATGTGGAGGTAAAAATTTACTGCGTAAAATCTTGTATTTTTTATCAGTCGAGACATAAATGTGGCTGAATTTTCTCAACAATTTTTGTACAACAAGTAATGTACATCTGTTAGGTACCCAACTTTCATACCAGTGTATTCCATGTACATTTGAAATCGAATTTTTGATTATTTATTTAGTTTCAGCACTAAAACAAGTTAGTTTACACGGAGGCCCAAAAATAAAATGTTGTACGCGATTTGTATCAATGTCAAAAATCGCCAGCTCTTTTACGTAAAAGGTTTGAAGAATTTCGAAACCTTGAAAATCTACTACACATTTTGAGCAAATTTCATTGGCTGCGTTGCGAAAAAAATTGTCGATGGTAGTGGCCACAATATCGTCATCTTCTTGCTGCCCAGTCATTGATGTCGGTGAAGGTGAAAAATATATGTCGGTGCATTGAGCATTGAATCCACAAAAGGAACATTGACATGAGGCAAACATATGTGTACAGGCTCCATGTACAGCACTTTTAGTCGTCGACATGATATTCTATTGAGGAGGACTAGATGACTGCTGGTGAGGACTGGGTGGATACCCTTCCTATTTATATACCGCGGAGTTACAAATAAGTTTTTTTTTACATATACATGAGCTTTTTTTTGGGATATATACCATTAAGTTGCCAATAAGATTTTTTTGACGTGACAACGTCTTATAATTCGATAGAGCCGGCTGCACGCACGAAAAAACATGACTCATGCGGCGTTACCTCGCTCTGAGGCGTTCCATGTAAGGCTTGAAGTGCAAGCGAGAGCGCGGAACGATTGAAAAAAAAAAATTGACATAATTGTATTTATGCGTACAAATAAATCTCACTTGATCAATTTCATTGTGATTTCCAATTACCTCCTTCTCTATATACATACAAATCTATTAAACAAATGAAATTAAAATTTTCTTTTGAAAAATGCTACCATTCCATCAGTATTTTCTTAAGACGTTGTCACGTTCAACTATCGTCAGTAAACCGACTTCACAGACAACCAATTTTTTTTGTTATTAATTATATGTGAGTTGGTTAAGTAAAATTTGCTGTAAGTCAGTACCATTCAACATTTGTTTATTTAGATAATTTAATGTAGACATTTTTTTTACCATGACCGAGTGCATTTTGAGCCAATCTCGGATAAATCGCACTCGCGCGCAACGAAAAATTATTTCGCCAGGCGTGAAATAACACTCCTCTATCAGGCCGTATACCCGTTATTTTCTTATACAGAGTGATATAAATTGAACGGAGTTTTTCATATCGGGTGATGAAAAGTCTATTTAGATTTTTGTAAATCGAACGTGATGGATGGTTCACAAATGCATTCAATATATGTGTAAATTGAGAAGGAATACACATTGTTGATGAATTTGTTTTTGTTTTAATTACAGGTTTTTTCATTTTCGATCAATTCATTAACTTGACTCATTGTCTGAGACAAAATTTAGTTTTTTCGTCTACCTGTTTTGTACAGAAAATCTATTAAAAGTGCCAATTCCACTTCTGACGAGTAAGGTGCGTTCAAGTCATTTAAAAACTCGGCTAGCGCATTTTCTACGTATTTGTGTATTTTTTTCGCATTATTCCAAGGTAGCACTTTTGGGCTTTCATCTATTTGTGGGTGGTTGTTATTTTTTCCTTCCACGGTGATAGGACGACCGTCGCATAAATACAGTATCTGCGCATCGTAACGATTCAATTTAGCTGCACGCCGATAAGCTGAAGTGATCATGAACATTTTAAAGGGCTTTTGGTAGGAGGGATCGATATGTTTTAACTCACTCACCTAGGTATTACAAACAGCGGTACAATACGCCCGAGTTTTGGGCAAGTATCCGAATATAAAGAACAAAATTAAATCTTGAAAATCTACCAAATTGCCACCATTCTTCATGAAACTCGTGTACTTTAAGTGAGACCTAATACATCGTTCATGCCCTCGCTCATGAGTCTTGAAAAAAATCAAAGGATTCGGACTAATCAACATTATTATCATATGATAACTACAACTGAATACATTTTTATCAATTGATGGACGATATTTTCAGGTATACTATCATAGTAGTGTTTAAAAAATGGATGAATTATCTTTACCGGTACAAAATGTTTCCCTGACCATATATATCCTAGTATTAATAAAGATGTGATGAAATTAGCATGTTTTCGATCGATATCTCTAATTTTATCATAGTCGATGAAGTAAACACATTTTTTCAGTTCTTTGTTCATCGAAAAATTCGAACCTATTGTTAAAAGTTGAATTTTTTTTTTTGTTAATAAAAATACACTTGTTTATCTGATTAGGACACGCACTCCATAATTTTCCCAAAGAATTTGTAATCATAGATGAATGTACAGTGTCTGTATACGAATGACACATGAACCTATGAAACTTATTGAAATTACCCATAAATTTTTGTACAATTTCTTCGTATATGGGTTTCCCCATCGATAATGATGAAAAGTAGTCATCACCATCTTTATCATCGTCATTATCCGAGTCGATCACATCATCATTACAGAGGTTCATCCCCTCACTTTCATTCAAGCCATCGTAGTTTTGAAATTGATTAAAAAAATCAAAAGCGCCGTGGTATTGATTATGTGTTTCCATTTTAAGCAACGTTTCCTTAATTGCCAAATTTTTCTTTGCATTTCTACTCTTTGCAAAACTATTACCATTTTTATCACAAGAAGATGAAAAGCACAAAGATTTTTTACTCAGTTTTAAAACTTTTGGTTTTATGTTCATACTTTCATAGAACTTCCAATATCATGTCAATTATTTATTCTTATGTCGGCGCGTTGTATTTTACAAACAATTTTTTGGTGCCTTAATCATGTGAATTAGCCGAAAAGTCCACGTAGAGGAAATTAAATCCCGTGTTCAAAATCGAATATGTTAAAGTAAGTAAGAATAAGTGAATATGATTGGCCTTATTCGTCCAAATATCACCAATGTTACTCTGAATGTTATTGAGGGATTCGTCTAATGCAGCGTTTCGTTGTAAATACTGTTGCTGTAGCACAGAAGATCCGAATTCTTGTGGATTAAATAGATTATAGGAGTGAAATTTGACTGTGTCTCGTTGCAGATGTCGTTGAACTGTTTCGATTTTGCAATTCAGCTCGAAAAGATAGTCCCGGGACGAAAATGTGTCTGACGCATTATCAATGGAGATTTTCGGTTGTATTAGAGCAAAGCAAGTTAGAGAACTACGTAAGAGTTGTACAGCTTCTTCCACATCGACATTCAACACTAAATTCTGATCGTTTAAATAGGGTACAATTACAAAACCACTCGTTATATACACCTCCACGATGATGTATTTTTTGACGCACCCCTGTAATTTACTAGCAAAATATTTTTCTACAATCGTTAAAAAATTGTTACAGATGGTGTTTAGAATATTTTGTGGGTCTGTGCGTAAGAAATTGTCCCACAAGTTGGTCGCGGAGGCCCTTGGGGAATTATATATGATTGAAATTATCCTAGTTAAATCATTGTATGTTTCAACGATATCATTTTCTCTTTTCATATTCCAACAATATTCAAGAGCATCGCGTGAAAAATTAAAAGGGCTGTTGTTATGTGTATTCAATGTTGATGAATCACCAGAGGCGAATAAAGCTGCATCAACAAAGGTTGTCATTTTATGGAATTTGCATGCAATTCAGGGTAGTCGATACGTTTTTTTTCATACAACAGTCGTTTGTTTATAATTATATTTTGGCCAAGATTTTTAAAAAAGTAACATATACCAATATTAATAAGACTTGAAAAAAAACAAAGGTTTTCTTTTCCATTTTGACAGCATCTTATTGTTGGAAAAAATAAGAAAAAAAATGTAATGGAAAACACACTCGACTTTTTTAAAAATAGATATAAAAATAAAAGCAATACTTTTGAAAAAACATTAATTTTGTAATTTTATGCAACATGATTAATAAAACCATACAAAACATAGACGATGTAAAAACAAGCATTGATTTGTTACAAACATCAAACATTTTATGAGATCATTTAATAGTTTGATGAATCTCTTAAATAATTTCGAAATTCAACAAACAAACTTATTTCAATTAAACTATGTAGCTGCAAATTATCGTATTAATTTCATTGATTCATTCATGAAGAGTAAAGATAACAACCCGAAAAACAATAGATGTGAAAAAACCAAAGTTATTACAAATACCCTTCCAGGTTTTGGGGACGCCATTAATATTTTGTTAACCACACCCTTTTCCCAGCAGTCGTATGTGGGATCTTTGGATCAAGCAATAAATTTGATACATAACCGGCAAATCAACATCAAATCCCCATGGTATGGTTCGAGTAAATTTAAACTTACAAGGGAAAATGTGTTTGATGCAAAACTCATTANTAAAGATAACAACCCGAAAAACAATAGATGTGAAAAAACCAAAGTTATTATAAATACCCTTCCAGGTTTTGGGGACGCCATTAATATTTTGTTAACCACACCCTTTTCCCAGCAGTCGTATGTGGGATCTTTGGATCAAGCAATAAATTTGATACATAACCGGCAAATTAACATCAAATCCCCATGGTATGGTTCGAGTAAATTTAAACTTACAAGGGAAAATGTGTTTGATGCAAAACTCATTAACTTGATAAATAAATATGAAGAATTGGAAAAAANATGCAAAACTCATTAACTTGATAAATAAATATGAAGAATTGGAAAAAAGGAATGGAGAGAGTGAGAATGAGTAACACACTATATTAATGTAACAGGAGATTTATTAAGTATACAAATTCAAAATATAAAACAAAATCTTGTTTTTGGCTAACAAACTATTGATGGTGAAAACTTGCATTTCTTCAATACCAATTCGCGATAGATTCTGCACAAATCACCAGCGCAAACGGTTTTATATTCTATGAATTGGCAATTGTTATGTTTTGTGGAAAATCTAAAAAAATACCATTTTCCATTACACCTTTTGATATATCGCTGAAACGAACCAGAACTTACATTCACAATTTTATATGTAAAGTAGTCATTTCGATGGCTATACACAGTCGTTATATGTTCATCCAAAATTTGCTTCTTCATCTCGTCGATCGTAGTTGGAAATATGGAATTGGGCCGTGATAAACACACAGCGCATTCTGCACTTTAACAATCCTTAACTTTTTTAGAAAGAATAACTTCATCATAGAGGGTCCTTTGGAGATGTAAATGAATGTCATCTTTACAATACTCTATGTGTTTTAACTCTTGGAAAGTAAACCTAATGCCATGCAAGAAAGTTAAAATATTGTCGTATTTATTTACTGGGTTGAATTCGCCGATTTTTTCTGATGTTATTTGGTGGGTTAAATTGACGGTATTATAAAGTCTGCATTCTTTTGAGAAAAAAGGTATAGGTAAGCGTGTATCACCTCTTTTTTAAGTTGTATAGTGATAGCCATCGCAATATTCACGCCACGAACAATTGTCGCCATTTTTGCGAAGTAGTTCAAACTTATGAATACCGATTGAACAGACTCTAATTTCCTTCGTTGCATTTTCCTCAAGATATCGATACGAGCACGGTATTATGGTATCGGGTCGCAAAAGAAAGACACTACATTGAGGAAATAAACATTCCATCTTAAATGCTATACGTTCGTCGCGTCTAGCATCAAATAACATGAATACATGGGTATCAATAGTGCAATATTGGAAATTAGATCTACCGTGTTGATCACAGAAACAGGCTTGTTTGTAACCAATCTTGATACGCGAATATTTATGCGAATCTTCAATTTGAAATTGGATAGTTCTATATTGACAGACTGGCATACTTTCTTCTTGACTATCATTTTCATTAGAAGAAGTAATGTCATCGATTTCCGATTCGTTCTCGTAATCACACATGTTACTCCAAATCCTTCTCGTATGATAATTACAAGAATAAACAATTATGCGTAAATAAATAATAAATAAGTTTTTTACTTTTTTTTTAATTATTGTACTATTCCATGATCTACATCATCGCTATGGAAACTGTTTCTACAACCACACTCGAGGGGGGAATAGTTTTGTTCGCTTTCAACNCTTCCACCGCCATATTGGCAATCTCCAAAGACACATGGGGAACAGACCTTTGATGGTTGAAGATAAAAATATCGTTTACATTATCCGCTAGTTTATTTTTTCTTTCTGGATCCCAACTGCTTGTAAGGTAAGTTTCTATAGTTTGCACCATAGAATCGGAAACATCTCTCGCCAAACATCTTTTGAAAGGTGGTAATGATAATAAAAGTTCAATTTCAACTGCAGGTAGAAGTTTTGTAATTCTGGACTCATGTTTTTCCAAGGACAAAACAAGCGGTGTATTTCAAAATAATTGATGAACTTTGTTTCATACCCGATATGTATGCCTTTTGTATTGCCGAGAAATTCGAGTCCTTTTGCAGTATTATTCAATTCATCCGATTCGATTTGAAATTTAGTCATTTGATTATCATGATACCAGTTATTTAAAATGTGTCTTGCATCCAAAATGTTTAAATAATCTTCGAAGTCGTTTACCTCGATATAATACCAAGGTCCAAAACACACCACTACATCGTGATATATATTATCTTTAAGCTTAACTGTAATATAAACAAAACAAAATTCATATACATTTAACATCTCAGCTTAGACTTGTCCCGTATGTTAATATAAAGTGATTATTTTTTCTAATAATTAATACCTTATACATGTTATAAGACCATGCTTTGTATATATACAAATTTATGCATTGATAAAAACGACGAAGATGAAAGCATGTTGTTATTGGCCCACTTGTCGGAAATTATAAAAAAAGAATCCCTCTTTTTTTGCAGTGAAACAGCAATTTCAAAATACATCGACAATTCCCTCCTCGATACCATTTTCGACAATTACTCAGAGGTTGTATTTACCAACTGTACTTTTTCAGAACTCGAACCACATTAACATCAAGCGCATTATTACCTATGTAAATATATCAACTAATCCAATTTGGAAATTCTACTTTCTCCGCGTGCATCCCGAGCATTGATATTGAACAAAAGTTCGTTTTACAATTCCGGCGTCATGTACCGACGTTTCATGCCCTATGTCACCCATTGTCATTTTGATTCCATAGAGTTAATTTCCAAAATACGAAAATCCATTATCATATTCGTTCCTTTTGATAATGTGCCCAATGTAGAACGAATCCAGCTCGAGCAGTTAAAACTTTTTTACCAGCGCATTAATAAAACTGCTAATTTCGAGTTGCGGGATGATTACTCTGTCTTACCACAAATTTCATTTTCATGCTCCAACCGGGAATTCGAACATTACCTAAATTTACTCTGTCACGAAGAAGATTTAATCAACATCCTGTTTGAAAACCCACAAAGTGAAAATGCAATTTATACAATAATTTTTACTACAAAACCCCAATTTCATTATCAAAATATTCATCTTGTTGAAAGAACACTGGCAGATTCTATACCCCATCGAGAATTGGTTAAACTAATGACAAATCACGATAGGATTCCCATGGCTGGCACCTATAATACATTGTACTTGAAGCACTATGATAAAATTTCATCCTTCCTATAAAAGTTCAACATTGTAAGTTACATTTTTTTGCACAACACTAATAAGGTTTTTTTACTGTGATTGAATTGTAAAGATAAAAAAGCAACGAAAAAATATTTTTTTTTCAGCATGTGTATATATAAGAAATTATACGACTGCAAACATCTCAGTTTATTTTTTCATCAGGAATGGATCTCGCCGATATGGAGCAGAACATCATTAAAATGAACAAATGTTTAGATAAACTACAAAAACTGTTTACAGAAATCGTAAAGATTGCTGTATCGAAACAGATGACACCTGCAATTCCAGAGACAATCGAGCCAACTTCGCCCACAGAGGCTGTAATGGAAAACATGGGATTTCCTCGGAGCCCAACTGCGATTGTCAACGAACCTAAAAAGAAAACGAAAACTCATTCCAAACGAAAACTTCCCATAAAGGACGATGAAAAATCACCCCCACCATCACCAGAAATATTCACGCAGTCCCATAACCGCGAAAATAGTGATACTTGCACAAAACCAAAAAAATTGAAAGATTCCGTTCCACCTAAAAAAAAACAAAGTCAAACAAAGTAGAAAAACTAAGTGATAATTCTACCGTTCTTGCAGATGAATCAATCTCGTTAAACATATCGGAACGCTCTAGTAAACTAAAGCCGTAGATGCGGAATTGGTCAAACAGTTGCTGATGCCAAAAATTCCTATAGATTTACAAATCAAGTGCAATCATCAGTACGTAAACATCGCCGCTCAAACTAAGAGGGGTGACGAAATAGAAACCAATACGCTTATCTGTAAACTGTGCAATCATAAAAAGTAAAGCCAAAGTTATGAAGTTATCAAAAGTAAAAACCATCCAACGAAGTGGTATATTTGTCATTGAATCACTAAAATACCCATATTTAATTTCCTGTAAATATCCATTCAAAAATACCGAATCTAATTTAATCGAACTCATTCAGATACTACGACGGTGTGTTGAAAAAAAAGAAAGTTTGTTTTTTGCCACCTGTCGTGAATTCATCGAGGAAACTCACCACGTTCCATGCTGTGAGTGCTTGGTCGATTTGAATGGGTTCGATCTGCAATGGTACGATACGGGAAATTGTTGAAAATACCATATTTTTGTCCTGTTTACCAATAACGTGCGACCCGTGAGAAACGGATTTTGTTTAACGGCTAATGTTGTTGGTAAAGTAGAAAACTCTTTTCCGAAATTCTTGAATATGCATCTTAAAAATTNTATGCATATTAAAAACAAGACTGATGTAAATTTACCTATTTGCCCAGTCGATGAAATAAACATATACACTGTTCCACAAATGTTTTTGAAAAAATATTTCAGGCGCACCCAAATAGCTAAACTGTATGTGAAGGAGTACGAGACGTGGATGTTGGACTTTCAACTACATGGATACAATGACCATTATAATTACTTTGATTTTTTAAATTATGTACGAAACTTATTGAAAACAAACACTTGTAATTTGACAAAGATTTTTGTAAACTTGCATGAAAATTACTTTTTAAATGAAAACACTATTATTAACACAGACAAAAAAAGAGAAAAAGACATAAAAAAGAAAAATCAATAAATAGTGAATAAAATACTCACTTTTTTACTCCATATTATTAAATTAATGTAATTCCTGATTATTACACTAGTACTTGTAATTAAGGTCAATAAAATACTAACACGATTTGAATGCTTGTATATATTAGTTGTATTTTGAAATGATCCCGATCTCAACAATCTCGAAATAAATAGAAATATGCATAAGCATAAAAAATAAACATGTCTGAGGATAGAAAGTTTACATCGCAAGCATTTAATTGCATTTATACATACCTTTACAAAAAACAATGTTTCTATTTGTAATCAATTGCGGAAAGAAGAGGTGAAAATTGATAACTCTAACGCCTGTAATGTTAAATGCAAATCCAGTATATAAATCAGTTGATAAAGTAATATTAAATTACATATAAAATTTGTTCCCCCCTTTCAGCTCTTTGTAATGTAACATATTAAAAAAAGAGTAAATATAAAAAACAGGTTTTCTGTTTTTTTTTTACTCTCATACTTGTATAAAGTATCGACGCAGGAATGACTTTCCATCACACCATGGCACTCATCATTCCTGCACGGTTCAAAAATCAATTAGTCCATGGAAGTGATGAAGCGGCCGGGTATGACTTGAAAGCAAGTCACAGTATCGTGATCCCACCAGGTCAAGTAGCGAAGGTCGATGTTGTTCTGGCATCTAAAATACACAAAGGCTATTTTGCTTTTGTGACTAGTCGATCGGGGCTGGCTTTTAACCATCGAATATATGCTTACAATGGAGTAATTGATTCTGACTACAGAGGAGATATCTTTGTGCAACTGGAAAATAGAGGAGATTCACCATGCAAAGTCGAGAAAGGATATCGTATCGCTCAAATAATCATAATGCAGCATGCAACAGCATGTTTTGTACCAACTGACGAAAATTATGATTTTTACAATACAAAGCGAGGCACATCGGGATTCGGATGTTCATGGTCACCACCACCTACTCCAACCCAAATCAATGCGCCTTCCACAAGCTATGAAGAAAACCATCGTACCAAGATTTCGTCAAAAAAGCAAATTCCAGAAGTTTTTCCATGCCCGAACGATACCAACTGTCCCCTGTAATGAAAGAGTATTTCTTGCAATCAAAAGCAAAGTATTTATCTTAATCATAATTAATGTAGTTTTATATATTTTATTAAAATAAACAAAAAACTTATAATTGTCTTTTGTTGTTCTTCCAGTCAACCCACGTCCGCACTATTTATCTATATATATAAGGAGTCACCCCCCTCCTAACTATATATAGTTACTAAAAAATATGGAATATGCTATATACAATGATAAAAAAAATCACATTTCTTTTAGATAAAGATAGTAAACCTTGGTTTCGAGGAAAGGATGCTGCCAAAATTCTAGAATAAAAAGATACTGGTGATGCAGTTCGGAGAAATGTTCCCAGGGATGAACAGGTAAAATATAGGCAACTTGTAGAATCTAATAATGTACCATCATTAAGTTATCATGGAAATTCGAGAACTATTTTCATCACCGCAATTGGTCTTTATAATTTGATCATGAAATCACGATTATCGACAGCAAAAGAGTTTAAAGATTGTCTAACCGCTAACGAAAATTGTAACAATGTGTCGGGGGAGGAATTAAAAAACGAACACGAACAATTGAAAAATGAAATCACCCGATTAACACTAGAACTTCAATTTAAAAAGGAAAAAATATTCGCAATAAGATAAAAAATAAGATTCTAAATAATGGAAAGAAAGGATAAATCTGTATTTATGATTTTTTTATTCGCTTTTGTTTTATTTGTTCTTCAAATTTCCATTCGCGTATCGTTGGCATACAGGCAGTCTAATTACTCTCAAAAATACATAGAATCCTGAATGAATTACACACATGGGTTGACAGGTTTTGAAAAACTACCAACTGTTATCTTAAAGGAAAATTTAAGTGCTGATAGCGATGAGGAGAATGACAACATACAAAGTAAATGTCGATTCCGTTATTACCTAGGTGAGAAAAATGAGCCATTATCTTGTGCATAGATTTGTAATAACAACGACGAATTCGAATATATGTTTTTCCCAACCGAAACAATCATTAATCAGATGTCGTATCGCGGGGCTTACTGTATGCCTTTGATAGCAGCTGCCTGTAATCCCTACCTGGGTAAAATGATTTACGCAGATGCCAAATACATTTGTATTCCACGCTATCCACACTTGTTTGGAGGAGTTGGTTCCAACCTGATCGTTGGTTGTAATGGATCGATAATAGATAGAGCGACCAACACGATCTACACGGATGTAGTACCCAACACATTCGAGATCGAAGATGTAGATGAGTGGTTAGATAATGGTGATTATAGGATCATTTGTACCGAGCAATTAGATGCCTTACAAAATCGACTAATTCCATTAAATAATGGATCAGGGTTCGAATACATATCCAATAAATGTGCTTCACTTATATTAAACGCACCCCATTATGTGATGCCTGATTACTCCACCGGTAATTGTAATTGTGGTCAGGAAATAACTATCGTGAACTTAAATAACGGCTACAAACTTCCATGCACGAGTTGTATTTCGAAATGGGCTGGAAGCGACCCTGCAATACCCGGAGCTAAATATGCATTTAGTATAGCCCGCCCATGTACAAGCCTAAATACCGATAATTCTCCTTACAATAAAATAAAAATACCTTGTTCTTTCGACACGATAAGTGATCCCACAAAAATTCATGCGAACGTGCAATTTTGCTTGCGACTAATACATATAGTCAATTGGCATTAGAAAACATGTTAAGTTGAATAAAAAAAAAATAGAAAAAAAAACATCGCAATAAAAAAAATCATATTCAAAATAGCTATACATATACGGCAACGAATCGTTGTAATTTCATCAGTTGCATATTATAAATAAACTCGGTATTATAGAGGTCTCTAACAAAATGACTGAACAACAACCCCAAAACGATATACTCAGCGAAACCGCAGCGGGTCGCATATTGGGTAAACGAAAAAACAACGAATATTATAAAGATTGCGAAGAAGCTCAAGACATTGAATCTTTTATTCCAACACCAATCAATTTACACCAAATGGACCCTCCTCCAACTAAATATCAACGGGTAGAGAACACAGCATCTCTACCATGTATAGTTATAAATAATTCTGAAACAAAGTTAGTATCAATGTTACGTGAAATAGAAGGCAACTACTTAAAATTTTATTGTGATGATAACATAACGGTGAGTGCGAGTAATTATAGCCATGGAGATGATGAAATCACTAACTTTATCTGATTGTTGGCAAAATACCTTCAATTATTCAACCTACTTGGTTCAAACATTAATCTTGCCAATTTAAACGATGTAGGCGAGATCAAGATAAATTCTCAAATTCCATTATTTGGAAATAAACCCTTGAGAAAATATGTTTTCTTTTTTTCAAATGACTGTAATTTATTGAAAAAAATTGTTCGTAAAAATCAAAGTGGGGGAAGTTTCAACATATGGTACTTGATCACCGACAAAGTAATTAAATATACTCTTACGACAGTAGAAGAAGAAAACGTGGAACGTGTCGACCAACTGATTGAACTAAAGCAAAAATCACCCTTTCTACTACTCAAGAAGAAAAATGACAAATTTTTCAACCGCACAATCATGGATGCTGCTGGTTTAGAAACTCTGTGTAAATACCAAGATGAAATCCCAACTGTATTTGCCATTTTTCGATACTTGTATAGTAGTAATGTGCAGTATTTGAAATTTGAACTCGTTGTACTTAGTTTAAATTTAGAAGATATGGAACAACAAAAGTAAAATAAAATTGTAACTTATGTGTAAATAAAAAAACTGTATATAATTTTTTTTTAACTTCTATGAAAATAAAATATGTGAACATTTTTTCAAATATAGATTTTTTTAAAAATAATTTTTATTATGGATAAGATTTTGAACTACCACAGTAGTGAAGAAAAAGGAAATGTAAAATGAGGGATGGGGGGAGGGGGAGTTAACGAAACGAAGATATTTTTCTTTTTCGAGCACATCTTTTAAACATTAATTTTAAGAGTGCCATACACGAGCCTAGAATTGTGCCCCAAATAATTAAACACACACTTTGAACAATAGCTTCGTTTTTAATACGATCAAATGAGAGGGATGTTTCATTTGTAGATCCATTAGTTACCTCTTTAAATTCTTCTACAAATTTATCGAGTGATTTTCTATAATCGTAAATTTCTAATAGTATATCGGGGCCAAGTGTGTTGGTGGACTGTGGGAAACCTGCATCTGCACTTAAATCAATTTCATCAACTGTCAATGTTGTTGTTTTTCCATCGTTGTCTTCACCATCACTCCTTTCAGTTATAATACTGTCAATACTCACATTAATGACAGTTCGCTTTGTGCTAGANACATCATTCCTTTCAGTTATAATATTGTCGATATTCACATTAATGACATTTCGCTTTGTGCTAGAATTTGGAAGTGATTCACTTTCAATAAAATTGTTTGAATTAGTCTCCCATACACTATTGACCCCNCGACACCTTCGTTTTTCTCACTCGACCTTCGAAAAAATGTAAACTTCGTCTGATCTAAACTAGACAAATCATACAATTCTGAAGCATTGGATTTAGTAGATATGTGTGCTTAAAATACATTAGTAGATATATTAAACAGAATTAAAATACAAGGTAAAGTTTTTTCAGTCATTTCTTCAAGTTTCTTATATATTCATTCTTATAATAATTATTATTATTCAACTTCCATGGCATTGTACTCGGCTTGAATTCCACTGAAAATGGGAGTGTTTAATATCGTAGCCAAACCCGATGTGTTAGTTGTTGGAAACTCTCGATCAATTATACTCGAATCTGCCATGAATTTAATTCCACTTTGACTAATTAAATTTACTAGAGGCCCCGAAATTTTCGATGATATGTGAAATAGATCTTTTTTTTTTTTTTTTTGTAATTTCATAAGATTTATAGGTTTTCAACAGCCTGATAAAGGTAACAACACAAAAAGTCTCTTCGTGTAAATCTTCGGGAAAGGGAATAATCTTGTTGTAATTTCGTATAAAAAGTAAGGCCAAGTGATTGTACAAATACAAATCTTCATGTGAGTACAACAGTTTTGTGTTACTTGTATATATCAATTGCGCCTGTGGCCTTTTTGCCCAGACTGATTTCGGATCAGGTCACATAGATGGAATTTCCAACCATTTGTGTAAAAGGTAAAATTTCGATTCGAGAAAATTCCGTACATAAAAGTGAACATAAAAAAACGATCGATTGTTGAAAGACGCAGTCGCGACGACAGAGAATTGAAGTTGAATGTTTCGAAAAATGTCAATTAATGCATTTTCAGAAACAACAGCATATACATCTTTAATACTGCCACATCTGTAATTATATGTTACTTGGCATGACTTCAGTTCTTTTACAGTCGTCGTCTTTTCCAATTCATCAACAGATATCTCGTTAGCCTCGTCTTTTTTTCGCGCATCCGACATATTTTCAAGTAATGTATAATTACAGTCGTAATGTACATAAATCACAGCCTTCACCGAACTCGAGGGGTGTTTTTATTTCAACTCATATGCCATTATATACTGCCGATGAAGAAATTTCTCAAACACGTCATTGCATATACATACTAGATACTTAAAACATGTGTATGAAGGAGTCGCATTTATGCACATTACATTATGTGAAAAAACCAACTCATCCGTCACCCAATCAAATAGTTCAATTCTATTTGTATTTTCAGATATTATCATTTTTTATTGCTTTATATTAGGGCCCCTTGCTGCCTCGGTTCCAAGTAATTTGCAATAATTATGTTTAAATACGAACTTGGTACAATATCAGAAAGTAAATAAAATTGGTTTATCAGCCGAACCCAGGTTTCATCCATGTTCACAACTTGTCGATAATTTCGTCCAAGTCTCGTTGAGTTTATAAAGGACGGGTAAGAACGCTAACACATTCATCAATCATGGATTCACATGCATTAATCACACCCTCGTCGACTTTTGAACATAGGCTATGTCGCAATTTTTCTTTTAATTTTTCGCCATCAGACTGATTTTCATACATTACCATTAACAGGGAGAGAAATTGTTCCATTAAAATTGGATCCAATCCCTTCGTCGTTAACATGTCGGGAAGTTGGTGATTCATCAAGTAATGAAAAGCATTTTCAAATTCATTTGTTGGATAATGTACAAATCGTTCCCTCGCTAGTAAATAAGTCATTTCGAAATTTATATTAAGCTCGTACCCGTTTCGAAAATTGTGGATAAATACAAGCTTCATTGAGTAGATAAAAATATTACCAATCGGAAAAGGATCACTGTTTAACTTTGAAAGAATGTATGATTCCAACTCACCGTCATTCAGTGGACCATTTATCTTAAAATTTAATTGTCTCTTCAAACAGTAACCACGAGGAACTCTTAACATTAGCACATTCGTTCCTGCGAACTTAATTCGTTTACGTTGCATGTGCTTCCTCCCATGGAACACTGATTTGGATCTGAGAAAAAAAAAATCCCTTACTATATATAAATATTTTTTTTTGTTGAAAAAAGGTTTTTTATAAATATGTGTGTGTATATATAACTAAACAAGTCTCCCTAGTTCATTACAACTTTATCAGTCATGTCGGAAGCAGAAGACATACTCGAAAATTGTTTCACAGCATCGTATATCGCATGGTTATGTGCTTCGATATTAATGGTACTTGGTAATGGATTTTTACGTGAAGAATACCTCAATGACATTTTCGTCATTATAGCAGGAGTAACAATCAATGTAGGCTCTATCATTCAAATAGTAACATTAATTATTTGGCGAAGACAACTACTGTCTCTCGTCTACTTGATCGGATTATGTGTCGGCTGTTTGGAATTGTTAATTTTACAACTTTATGAACAGTTCATATTTGAAAATGTAATGATGTCTACAATTATCACGACGGCCTTTAGTTTAACTTGCAGTAGCTTAATGTTCATTACTGTGCGAATTTTCACTCGACAAAAACAGATTGTTTTTCTCGAAGGAACTTCAGGTGTTGGAAAAACTACACTATGTGATCAATCGTTTGATTTTCTCAGATTTCTAAAGGAATATCCCGCATTCAAGGACAAACATGTAAATTCTTTACTCCAATTAATGTGTACCCTCGACACTCGGAAAACAAGTAGAACATTTTTAGACCGCTCTCTATATGCGCAATTGGTGTATGGGTTAATTATTTCAGAACAATGGCCAATATGAC
The DNA here is from genome assembly GCA_002778355.1 of Clitarchus hookeri. NCBI lineage: Eukaryota > Metazoa > Arthropoda > Insecta > Phasmatodea > Phasmatidae > Clitarchus > Clitarchus hookeri. The sequence goes on from NQII01000906.1 coordinate 135,670, forward strand.
GACTTGCAAACATTCAAACAAAATACATTGCCAGTTTTACAACTTTGTGCCGAGCATTTACTTTACTTATATAAAAGATTCTTGCATAAATATTCACTTTTAGGTTATAAAGTCGAAATGAAATAGTGCATCGCCTCCGATATTCGATACACTATGGAACAGATAAACCGAAGGAATACGTTTAAAATCACCATGTGATTCAATCTGGAAAACTAAATTTCTAATCAAAATGTCTTGTTTTCTTGGTTTGCCTCATTATTTGATGAGGAACTTGTATTTGTAAAGGACTATGTATCAAATAAAATAATAAAATTAAAATACATAATTTTATTTATAAAAAAAATTTCATTTGTATATTTAGTTATTATATATATATATAAACTTTTATTCATGATGTGAATATTTTACTTACTGCAGTGATATTTTTACGATATATTGCACATTTGGATTGTGAAACTAGACATTCGATACATGAAATTGAATGACCACAGGGAAGAAAAACAACCTGCACTTCTGTTTCATAACAATTCTTACACATAAATGAATTTGTTTTTTTATCATCATTGTTGTGGCTACTCACACATTCCTCGAACACCATTGGTGAATTCATAGTCATTGTCATTAGCTCGTTTTGTTTTTGCTACAACATTTGTGTTTTTTCCACCTGCATTTTGTTGATGAACTCTTCTCCTTTTACCAAAACCACAAATTTACATTTAGGATACCAAAAAGCATGTTCAATCCAAGGATCGTCATTATCTTCCCAATGTAAGATACTGTTACCACAACGAAAACAAGTTACACGATCACCAATACCAGTGTAAAAAAATCCGGCACCACTAAGCCATTTTGGGCCTTGGCTTAAAGAAGGGGGCCATTTATTTTTGAAGGTATTCATTCGTTTTTCAAGCATGGCATATTGGGGATAGCTAGATTGTTCTTCACTGCTGTGTAAGTATTGAGATACGAAATCGACATGATCTAAAGTATATTTGTCGCTCTGGGAAATTGTGACATCCTCTGAATTATCTTTGTCGCTCTGGGAAACATTGATAGATAAAGAATTTTCTGTTCCATTAGATTCCATATATGCATTATTCCTACTCAAACTAACATATAAACAGCCAAATGCCGAGTAATTGTAGGTGTGTTTGATCCAAGGATCGTCTACATCTTTCAATTGAAATAGCGTACACCCACAACAAAAACATATCACTTTGTCGCTTTCTCCCGTGTAAAAGAACCCGGCTCTGCTAAGTTGTGCCGGTCGTTGTTTAATTGCCTTTGGCCAAAACGTGTATGTCGCCAGCCGCAATTGAAATAATTTATATTCGGGATACCTCGAACTTTTATAATCCATGATACCAGACCTTTTAAAATTCAGTTTATTGAACCGCGATGGTATTTCATTAAAATGTCGTTGGTCCGATTCGGAAAAACCAAAAACATGGTGGTGCGATTCGAGAAGATCAAAATACGGTCTTTGGTCCCATGCAGAAAAACGAATAACTAATCCAGTCATAATAATTTTTTTTTCAACTCGTTTATGATTATATTCCTTGGATATGAAGGCTTTCAGTTAAATACAACTCATCAAAAACTATTCCATTCAATCAATGAGATAAATGAATTATGACAGAGTGGGAGGAGGCCATATGAGCTTATATACCCATTCTTGAATGTCGACTATATTGCAGTAGACAGTTGTCTGCCACATAAAAAAAAAGTGTATTCAAATTTAACCATAATATTTTTTTTTCAACTCGTTTACTATTGTACTTCTCATAAAGTATTTACAAAGTACTGCATAAATGATTCAGTGAATCGTTGTCTGGGAAATAACAAAGTCTTTGATTTTTTTAAAATTGGTTTTTCATTTAAATACAACCAGGTAAACGGCCCGCGGAATCCGCGGGTTCACTGTTTTTGGGTAAGGCAGGTAAACGGGTGTAATTTGAATTTTTTTGAAAGAGTTTTATTATTTTAATGTTTTCCTAGGGGTCTTGAGTGGTACTAAGTCCATTATGGTACAAATTTTTAAATTATCGTACAAAGTACCAAAGTTATGGAACACTGTACCATAATTATGGTACGCGAAATGTGGACCATCTGACATCGTACGATAGTTATGGTACAATTATGGTACACTTTTATGGTACTGACTTTTATCCAAAAGGGCCTAACTACCTTTAAATCGAGGGTGTGTTTTAAGAGTAACTCCTCCCTCAAATCCCATCGAAATCGGCCGAAAACTCTGGCTTGAAGGCCCGAAAAACAAAACTCCCCCTCCCCCCACCCAACCCGCGTTACCTTTATTCTTCCAAAAGGGCATAACTGACCCATAGGCCGAGGGAGGGACCAAAGACAATAGCCCTACGTCAAATCCCATCGAAATCGGCTGAAAACTGTGGCTTCAAGGCCCGAAAAACATAATTCCCCCCTCCCCCGCCACCCTCCAAGGGTTACCGTTATTCTTCTGAAAGGGCATAACTGACACAGCGGCCGAGTGAGGGTCCTAAGAGTAACCCCTCCCTCATAAACCCACCGAAATCGGCCGAAAACTGTGGCTTCAAGGCCCGAAAAACATAATTCCCCCCTCCCCCCGGGGGTTCCCACATTTTACCAAAGGGCATAACTGACCCCACGGCCGAGGGAAGGGCCAAAGTGACAATCCCCCCTCAAATCTCGGCGAAATCGGCCGAAAAATGCGGCTTCCAGCCTTAACCCAAGTTCAAAAACACCCCCCCCTTGACCGGCTATCTCCTCCCAGGGGGGGCGGAGTGAGGGGCGACTGGGAGGGGGGGTTCGAAAGAGGAAGGTTCAGAGGTGTGCACAAATGTTGTTCCAGCCTTCTAACCCTTAAGGGAGGGGCGCTGTGCCCTTTCAAAAACACCCCTCAAACTT
>NQII01000906.1:146111-171732 GCA_002778355.1 Clitarchus hookeri
CCTTCCCTGTTCAATATGTATGGTGTTGCTCAGTTCGTATTGTTCGCTATATGTAAAGGTTGTAAATTGTGTAGCCCCTCCATGGCAGTCACGCCTCTCTACTCGAGGATGAAGAAGGTTGGTTGTGCCAACAGGAAGTGAAAGGCTTATAAAAATGCACAGTCTTGGCACTCGTGTTATGTAGATTTTATAGCCACTCCATGGCCGCCAGGCCTCTCTACTCGAGGATGAAGAAGGTTGGTGGTGCCAACAGGAAGTTACTTGGTATTGCAATTGCAAGTTTGCACTCAGCCATCCTAGTTTTACAGATTAAAACAACTGCTCATTTCAACTTTAAAATGACGCAAATAACTACTCATTACCATTTAAAACAGATACCGCACACCGCAAGTCAATCACACTTTAATTTTAAATGAGCCATTGTGATTTTAAACTAAATGTTCTGATGTTAATTCTCTAAACTCAACCAGTTGTGAGATTCGTAGTTAGGTACAAACAATTGAATATATACCAAACAGGAAGCTATTCAAACAATTTAAAACATGAAAACTAAACCAACTAATTAATTTTAAACATGGAAACCAACTAATTCATTTTAAACTTTACTTTAAATTGACACTCACACAGCAAGCCATTCAAACACTTTGAACTGATGCCAATATTTTTATTAACATATATATTAATTAACACATACAAAATCCATAAGAAAACCAGCAAATTTTAAAACTTTGTTCTACCAGTTTTCTCTCATGTCCAAAGTTTATAATGTATAACTGAGACGAGTAATCATTCATTTTTTATTTAGTAAAACTTGTATTTAAAAAAATCAATTAATTTTATAAATATATTTTTACTACTACACGTATATTCATTTACAGATACAAAAACATTCGTTTACAAATTCAAAAACATTTGTTAACACATACATAAATATATTTAGTTATAAAACACAACATAATTTATTTTCACTCATTGCATTCTAGCAAGCCCATTCCAAATAAAGTCTTAATTTACCAAAACGCATCTTTGTTGGTGTGCCTTTGGATTATGAAAACCACAAGTGTTATATTCAATGGGAAATTTTCGGGTAGCTATTACGAGTTTCTCGGCAGGCATGCCCAATTCCATCAAAAAGTAAACTTTTTGGGTACCTCTCACAACAATGTGTTTGATCCAACTTTCGTGCACGATTTTACTAATAGTTTCAATGTTTACTATCGGATAATAATAATGTGCCTTATGTGGTAGGACCCAAGGTATACCATGTATTTTTTTGGTAAAGATACAAATTTTGTGTATAATCATCCAACATACTCATACGTAGATGTAAAAGTGCGACTGGTCTTTCAACATGCGCCATGTAAATACCATTTACACACAATTTCTAGAGGAACATTCTTGCCAGCATAAACACCAAACTGAATGTCGATAACCATAGTTTTGTCCAGCTCCAAATTTACTTCGTCTATACACGATATTCTTGTATGATTCCTAAGAGGTTTTTCGTTTAACGTTGTTGCTTGAGCAAATTTATCGAGAAACTCCGGCGATGATAAGTCTATATTCTCTTCAGTCCAGGAGACTGTCCCATCATCTTCGGCCCACTCTAGAGGCGATTTTGGTTGGTCGATATCCATTTTGGTACTGTGAAATTAGTTCGTGGCTTCCTTATATATATGGTGATCTCCACACATAAACAAAAAGTAAAATAATTTGAACAATAGTTTTTTTTAGTATATCCTTTTATTATTATTTTCCATTTTATTTTTTAACTTCTCGATTAACCAGATCCCAAAGCAATCGAATAGTAGGCAAGACACATTTCCAAGCGGTTTGCCTGTTAACATGACCTTTACATATACCTCCGATTCCATTTGAAGTTTTCGTGTGACAAATAATTATTTTATTTCTGGGTACACACATTTTTTTTGTAGATACCTGGCTTGTATTTTATTCGCCACAAATATATGTTTGATCCATTTTTCATTCAAGATTAAACGAACCTAGGCAAGTTTCATCTCTTTTGTCGAATCGATAATATTACAAGGAATTCCATGCACATTAAGAAATAACTTGCGATTTTCTTCGTGATCTGTAGACACACTCTATCTCAAATGTAGATATGGCACCGGTCTAGTTATATAACAAACGTTCATGCCTAGTGGGGTAACATATCCAAACTCAAGTGGATATTTTTTTTCCGTCATATCTGCCAAATTTAAAATCCACAACTAAAGTTCTTTTCATATCAACATTTTTTAACTCATAGTGTTTTCGTGGTCGCCTAATATTTTTGTTTTTTTTATCGTAGTCACTGGAAAATCCCGAACTGAGAGAGTCAGTTAAATACTTAACAGTCTCTTTCTTCTTTACTCTTTTGTTGAGAGTAGCGCCATTGAAGTTGCATTGTCTTTTTCCCGTTAAATTAAATACTAGCCCTTTTTCGTCATCATCCGTTGAAGAAGTCCATCCCCATTTATTTTTACAAAAATTTGAGTTTCTTGGTGTTGTCAAACAAGTGTCATCATCACAAACCTTTGTTGAGTGTGGTAGTTGCTGCTGCCGGGGCTGGCGTTGAGGTGATTCCAACTCATCCTCGGAAAGAGGCCCTTGTTGTAACTGGAGTTGAGATGATTCCAATGTAGCATCGGAAGAAGGTCGTAGTTCCTGGAGTTGTAGTTGAGATAATCAAAGTATCTAAATCTAAAGATTTATCAGTATCAAATTGACTGAACATCTCATCTTCGTTATCCGAAATAAAAATAGCAATTTCATCATCATTGAACTCAGTCATCACTCGAAAAGTATTTTTTCCACGTACTTGAATACACAAAACCAAAGTACTTGTGGTCACAACAGGTATACAACTTGTAGGTCTACACACCATGGTACTCATATATATGGGCTAGCTGATGAAAATAGTTTTTTTTATAAGACAAAGCATTGCTCCTCCCCTCCTTCCCTGTTAAATATGTATGGCGTTGCTCAGTTACTTTTTTCTCCATTTCTAAAACCTGAGTTTGCTGAAGAGCTTGTGAGATCACCAAAAACTATTTTGATTTTTTCCGCATTATACACTTTGTGCAATACTGCATTTTTATTACAACATATTGAAGATTCTGATTGAATGTTTTTATTAGCAATTGAATGTTTATTATCTTCGATGTGTAATAAACGAAGAAAAATAACATCGATTGAAATCTTAAATCTAATCAAAGATGAATACGCTCGACACCCAAACAATGTGAGAAAAAAAATTTCTAGGGTAATGAATGTTCTTAATAAACAGTCAGCATTTGATGTAATTGTACCTGAATATGGTGAAACTTTAATGACCCCCGAAATGCACCGTGGGTGGAGAGGCTGCATTTGATGTTGGCTGGTGAAAATAATTGTACAAAAAAAAACAATCATTCCAATCTTTATCAGAGTTTACTCGAAAAATTGGATTTATTTATACTATGTTCCATGTGTTTTGATGGATATATAAATTAAAAAATAATACTTAAAACACTTGTGGAAAATAGTTTTCCATTAGATTATATATGTGTACTTATTCATTCTAGCACCGAAGATAAAAATAATAACCCATTAATTTACAATAATCCGGCCGTGATAATTTTATTAACATTAGAGTATCGGCAATTGAAATTACGTATACTGGGCCGAGAGGAAATACAAAAANATAACCCATTAATTTACAATAATTCGGCCGTGATAATTTTGTTAACATTAGAGTATCGGCAATTGAAATTACGTATACTGGGCCGAGAGGAAACACAAAAAAACCGTTTTATCTCCATAAACGAAATTACTTGGCGAGAGGCTATTTCAAACAACGATGACAATGATAAAAAAGATGATGAATTTGGTAAATGTAAGCAACCTCCAAGCTACGAAAATTTGAGTGAGTTTATTAAAATATACAAAAGTATATTTTCAAAATAAGGCATGTATATTTAAATTTTGTTTGTGAAAATTTTATTTAAACGTACCTGTTTGCAATTTTTACAACAATTAACCAAGTCAATTTCATGTAAATATGTAAAAAATTATTTGCAAATTTCAATCCGAAATGATCAATTACTGTTACAGGGGTTACTGTTCGAAAAAAGGTTAAAGTTACTCATTTCTTGGCAGGANGTACGAAAAAAGGTTAATGTTACTCATTTCTTGGCAGGAGAATGTGAAACAATTATTCTCCAATAAAGAACCCCGAGATAAATCATTTATGAGATTAATATTCGAAATGCGAAAAAAAAGGACAAATACTGGAAACAAATCACACAAGACAAGATAGAATATTTATCATCGTCTGGGCTCTATTATTTTGGAAAAGGTTCATTTCTCAGCTGTCTTAATTGCGGTGATCTAATTTGTGATGTAAAAAGGTCAAATTGCAATCATAAATGTAGTTGTAATTGGTAAAAAGGTACTTTTGTTGTCTTTTTTTCTCATTCTAACAAAATATAACTGGATATAATTTTTTTTATTTAATATATTTTGGTATATAAGAAAAAAAACTAAATATTATTTCTTTCAGTGAAGAATAACATGTCCTTACTGTCGGACGAGACCAACGAATATTTGCGGAATAATCTCGAGCATTTGTATTCTGCATTTCTAGCAAAGGAATACGGCCCGAACTTTTTTTTGTATACCGCATCTATCAACATTTTTNAATGGACCAAACTTTTTTTTGTATACCGCATCTATCAACATTTTTGTTTCATTTTTGTTCGTGAGCATTCTGATATATGTTTTATTTCAGAAAAAAAAATATTAATTTGAGCAGGATGGAAGATAATTTGGAACAAATTGGGAAAATTATCAAACGCATCGAAGAAATTAGCCGAGAGACCATTGATGCTAATTTGGATCACATCATCATGCAGCTCGTGGGTCGGTATGACATCAAATACGGTCGAAATAAAATCATTTCCATTGTCGGATACAGTGAACTCGGTAAAATCACTCCGCAAGAAGTTTCACCCTTCGGTTCTGATCTGTTGTTAAAATGCATTTTTGCCCATTAGTCGATAAAAAAACGAGAGGCCGAGTATGACTGTGGGTTGGTTGCGCAAAAAAAAAGTTTGGTTTACCAACGCATAATTTTAGACTTTGATGTCAACAAAGAACACAATTTCGACGCGTATGAAGAGAACCTCGTTTGGCGCGACCGTGTGATTGAGTTTGTCGAGAATTTTACCATCGACATGTTCCCATTTTACGTCAAAGGACGGTGTCTAGTGACACACCGACCCGAAAAAGCTAATTTTCACCTAATTTTACCCATCGTGATGGATTTTGTTAACACACATGTTTTTTTTTTTTCACATCTCACTCGCATCTATACGCAATCTAATGAAGGACTTACATTAAAGTTTGTTTTGAACAATCCAGTCAATGTTCTTTACCAACCGCTCGAGATCATATTCCAGAATGGCTGAGCTCGTATAACCATTTTAAAAAACTAAGTCCCATCAACATATGGACATTAAAAGATGAACTCGTTTCTTTCGTTCCTGTTTTCTATCCCTTCAAAGAAAATGAAGCTATTGTCGTTTCTATAACTTGCAATTTATCGCGAGAAGTTTTTTCTTTAAAACTTAATAAGACTAATAAATATGTTAGGCGGTATACCTTCATCGACCAAACTGTCCGCCAAATGCGAAATGACGAGGAATTTAATACAGTAAATAGTCATCGAGCGCAAACTCAAACTATTTACAGTTATGATGATAACGGTAGCTACTATGGGGAACAGGCGCCGATATCGGATGGTTGGGTGAGGTCATCCATTGGGTCAAGTAATTATGACCTTGGATTTGAATATATCGGCGCGTATTTCGTTGTATGTATTGATGGTGAAATTACTCACGAAATTGAAAATCTAAGTCGAATCGACGATGAAAATGTAGTAACTGAGATGTATGAACTGTATCGAGTTAGCATGGTTGGAGAACACTTTATTCAATGTTGAAAATTTAGATATTTCGTCCGATGTGATTTTTTCCGAATATGTATTGGGAAGTGCTGAATTCCAGGTTCCTTTTTATAATCTCGAGTTTTATCCATTTAGTAAAAGTCAATTGTATGTAATTGATCGTTTCGAGGAGGCAATACAGCAATCCGACATTGATTTCGATCATTACAAGGAAAATTTCATGCATGCGCTTATCGAGGGATTATCTGGCGAAAATCCAAATTATTTTTACATAACCTATCTTTGCTATATGCACTATTGTCAAGCAAATAATATCGAAATTAAGAATACTAACCTTATTGACGAAGTAATTGAATGGCAAAAAAAGTGGACTTTGAATAAACGCCAACAACAAAGGCAGCCTCCACGGAATGATAAAAATAAATATTCTCAATGTGGTTTGAAACGAAAAAAAGATGCATTGTATGGCGGAGGTAGCGAATATGAATATGTGTACGACGAGGATAGTGTTTATCCTCTGCGAAAACGAATATATCAGCCTATGTCTTCTTCAACATCAATTAATATTACATTAGAAACATTTAAACAAAATTATGACTGGTTTGTCTTTATTTTATCAGAGATGTTGAATCGTGGCTATACGACGAGTATGTTGTCATTGCTTGTCCGCTATATCGATAGTAAAAATTTGATAAAGTTGATTGGTTGTGTGTTTAAATTTTTCAACCCGAATTGGTACGCAAAATTCATTTTAAGTGTTTGGTGTCTTCACGAAAATATAATCAATCACTTGTACATAGGATTCTACAAAACTTACGTGTTTTATTTTTTATTTTCGTCTCTATCTCAACCCCCTCTTGATTGGATAAATTTACTCAATTCATATAAATATGTAGTTTTTGGTGAATCCAATAGTCGTGAGGGGGAAGATAATGAGGATTCGTTTTCAAACACTAAAAAGAAGTCACTTTCATTGGCTGCTTGCAAAGCAATTAATTTCTTCTTTTCCGACATTTTGTTGGTAAGGCGATGCGGTAACTTGGTGCTGTTATTTAGTAATGGAAGTTATTCGATTGTTCGTGAAAGTGAATTACTATTCGAAACAGCTTCACCTTCCCTGACTTGTTTAGTGGCCATCAAACACTGTTATGATATTCCCAAACCACTGATATCCCTTGTTCATTTTCCTCGTGTTCAAGATCAGTGTTTCGATATCTACCTTAAGCTGCCACATTTCCTATTGCGGTTACAATACAACAAGTTGATGGTGATGTTACTTTGCCCGATATTTTCAAATGTAGTGGCTAAGCAATATGCTTTGATTGAACCAGATTTTAAACCCCTGAAATACATCGATGAAAAATTTGTGGTAACGTTTAATGATCTGACATTGAACTACCAATGGCCTCCCGTGCTCGNAACATTGAAATACCAACGGCCTCCTGCACTCGTCGAAAATTTAAAGCTCATTTCTGGCACAAAATTGGCAATTGCTTTCAAGATGATTGTCTACTTGCTGTATATTTTGACTCAAAAATACTCAGTGAACTTGAAACGAGTTACTCCATTTTTACATTCAATTTTTGGGCACCACATGCCAAAATTACTCGGTTTGCCCAACTTCATTTTCGACTCGAAGAACGTCCTTCAGTTTTGTGATTTAATAAAGAAAGGTGCAAAAAATTAAAATTGTTTTATTAGTAAAGAAGGAAACTCGGGTGACGAATATGATTCTTCCATGGAAGCCGAGTATGGTACCATCAGTGATGGAGATGACAAATTGCCCACCTCATTCAACAGCTCGCAGTCTCTGAATTCTTTTTATGTCGCAATTGAGAATTTTTTGCGAGTAAATCGGAAAAAATATATCGCCCAAGATAATGCTAAACAAACAACGGCATCATTGGTAATATATGCTTTCCAGGTTGCCTCGCCTTCACTCCCGGGGGATTGCCAAAATAAAAATTAGTCTCTCTTTTGAATATCTCAGTTAATGGATTCAGTGTCGGCGATGGGAGATGGAAACGTGCCGCTTAGCGAAGACAATTTTGGGTTCGTAGTGCAAAATTTGGAATTTGTTGATGGGGGCNCGGCGATGGGAGATGGAAACGAGCCGCTTAGCGAAGACAATTTCGGGTTCGTAGTGCAAAATTTGGAATTTGTTGATGGGGGCTGGGTAGAATCTTCCATTGAATTGATTGAATCCGAAGATTGATTCATTTGCAATGCATTCGTTATATTTTCATGGTTATTGCGTATGGGGTTTCGTAATTCCTATATCAATGGACCGTTGTTTCGATATTTATCCGAAAATCGTTTCGAAATATACGACGAAACAAAACAATTTGTTGTCAAATACACCGGCCAATCTGTGTATACGAATCATGTAAAGGACCTTGCTAATTTACTACGTTCGTTTTGCGAAAATTCACAAGCTCACCTTCCCATTTACATCGAGCCGAGGATCGAGTGGCATCATCTCGAAAAACTTTACGATAGGTACAAACACTTAAATGTATACCCAAAAACATATCAAACTATGCCGGAAGAGGATTTATTACTTACCGAGTACTTAGATCATGTGTATATTGGATTCGCATCAATGATTTTATATGGGGAATTCAACATGGATCTGATGGTCACTTTAATGAAATTCATGGCATCTTTGAATTTCCGAGGCAATCAGTTGCGAATGACCCCGCTACTTTATGGCAAGACTGGTGCGAGAAAAAATCTATTTTCAGATACTCTTTTAAAATTACATAACACAGGTACACCAAATTACCTCGCTTTGAATTCGGCCAAGATACCACACAATGATCATGATCCTTTATCTGTCGCCCTGAGTCACAATACGTGTGTTTGTATCGACGAATTAGATTCATTCAATTCCAGTCGCTTCAAAGTGCTTTGTAACACCGGTTGTATATCAAAACCCGATTTATTTATTCGAATAAATCAGTTAAATTACCGATAACAGCCAAACCCCTTATTACGCGACAAAAAATGCTTTCAGTTGTAGATATGGCGGTCATGGGACGATTGCTTCCAATTATGAAAAGCTTCCAATACGTTCAATTCAATCCCAATAACCCTTTGGTTGATCGTTTGCTCGACAAAGTCGAATTGGGTAATCACAGTAAAGCGACCCGGCTTTTAGGTGGTATATTATTGACACAGCGCGTACCAGAATTTACATCAGGGCAAGATATTTTAGGAATCCATCTTCTTAATACATTGTTATTTATCAACTTNACCTGGCTTTTAGGTGGTATATTATTAACACAACGTGTACCAGAATTTACATCAGGGCAAGATATTTTAGGAATCCATCTTCTTAATACATTATTATTTATCAACTTGTTTTACTATAAAACGAATAGGCCGGTTTCTATGACTAAACCTTCGTACGTCGATGCAAAGTACCAAGAATGTGTGTTAAATTCACACATAACTTCAAAATTCTTTTCGACTGTAAAAATTCGTGTGTCCAATAAAAAAATGTCGGAAAGACGGCTGAAAGAATTTTTTCAAATGTGGTATGAAAATAACAAGAATTTGTTTCCTGAAACCAAATTTAATGATTTTTATAAAGAAGTACGTGATGAATTGGACAAGCATTTTGATAAAAGTGATCGAACCTACAATTTATTGTCACTTCCAAAAATGTAATTAATATATACTGCTTTTGAAAATAACTCAATTTTATAAACTTCAAAAAAAGCTTAAATATAAATATGTAATGAAATGATAACATATTTTATTCATTATAAAAAAAACTTATTATTGCAAGAGACTCAAAACTTTATATCATTTATTTGTATTAACAATTTCACAAAAATCTATACCTTCCATATATTTTACTTTTTTAACACAAACTATTATAATTTTGTAATTCACTATACACAAAACCATCAAATTTTACATTTTTCATAAATATGTACCAAATTTATAAGACATTTTTACTTTTTCAATANCATTTTACATTTTTCATAAATATATACCAATTTATAAGACATTTTTACTTTGTCAATTATCTCTGTCAAAGTGTCCAATTTTTTTTTTATAAAATATGAAGTTAATGAGATTGATATATTTCCGATTTACAAATCATATATGCAAACACTACTGTTGTATACTGAGCCTTTGAGAAAATTTTCTATATATGTATAAACTTTACTGCCATAGTGTAATCCCACCTTAACTGAACAACCTGCTTGATCACAGTTTTAAACATTGAACCAGGACATGGGCATTATTGCAGTACTTCGCCATATCAGGAAGGTAATTTACGTTGACCTCTTCGTATTGCGATTTAATACTACACTGTTAACTAAAAAAAATTTGAAGCCTTAAAATAAGTTGATGAAATGAATAATAAGACTTTTTTTTTATGAGTAGACAAGCTATAAACCAGGATTTTAGTTAATTTCAGTTCTAAAGAAGTTAACTGTCCCTAATGACACCTTCCAGTTTTTGGGATGTGATGGACAGTCTCGTTTGTAAAAAAAAAACCCCCATTGCGCGGTTTAACACCTTTGGAAAAATTGTGAAATACAAATTGCTAATAAAAGGAGGTCTGTTGGGAAAGAGTGGTTGGAGATCAGATTTCAGAAAAATATTAAATAGTAATAAAATGTGCTTATGGGAGCCTTCGTTTGATAATTTTGAGAAAAAATGAATTACTTGTGTGTTATCATTTTCTAAGTCTGAACTCAAAGATACGGATCCAACACATCTGGCATCGGAAAATATAACTCTATCTAAAGAACAGGAAAATGTTAAAACAACTTTGTTTACATGGCTCGACAATAATGAACCGTCTGATAAACTCAAATGAATCACTTTAAATGGTGCTGCAGGAACAGGAAAATCTACATTCATACGTGTTTTTCTCGAGAAAAAAATACAGAGTTTATTATACAACGACTCAACATATTTTACTACGTAATATATTACGTCAAATGAAACTGGCAAATGGATTAACTTTATCTTGTTTTTTGATACGGTTAACAAAATTTAGTTATTTTGGATATTTGAAATTCATGGAACTATTACCGCTAATTGATTTCGATAAAGTTCAAATTGTAATAGAAGAACTAAACAAATTTTGCGATCTTGAATACAATACATCGTTTTTTTTCATGGATTGTAATAACGACCCTTGCGGTTCCTTCAATCTACCCATTGTTATATTTATAGATGAATATTCCAGATCTGTGCATGTTTGGCAAAATTCTAACTTGGAATTTTTCAAATTACAAAACAAACTTATCGTAAAATGTAAATTGTATTTTGTGGTGTTCAGTATCAATTAAAGCCATTTGTGACAAATAAACATAACGACCTTTTCCTCATTCGTGAACTATGAAATGAAAATTTTTTTCTGACCACGCAGTTCCGGAACACAGATTTTAAATATCAGGAATTCCTGACAATATTAAATGTTACTCCAAACTCGAAGAACCTACTCACTCGTCATTTTAATGTATGTAATCGAAATAGAAGTTATTTTACTTTAGATTTTGAGTATCCGGTAGAGTTGTTGGCGACTGTGATTAAACCGAAAATCGAAGCTGCTTCACATTTAATACATAATGTAAAATATATGTTAAATTGGGCAGACCGAAACTTGGGGAAATTTTATTCATTTTCGTTTTTCGGCTTTACAAATATAGAAGCTCATTTTGTAAATCTGAGTTTATCAATAGCTGTTCTCGTCCAAATTAAAAATTTTCTAAAGGATTGTAGATGTCGTCTTGATGTAGANTTTGAAAATTTTCTAAATGACTGTAGATGTTGTCTTGATGTAGATGATTAATTTAAACAAAATATTTACAATAACCGCTCCCAGTTCACTCCAATTTTTTTCTCACTTGACAAAAAACTTATATGCATGAAAAAAATGACAATATTAAGCCTGCATACTTGCCACTAATAATTGGTATTCCATATCGTAGTTTAACCAACGGCCATGGTGTATGCATAGGTGAAGTTTTATATTATTTAGGATGTGTCATAGACGAAATACTTGTGTGTGATATGGAAAAGAACAAACTTTTTTTGATACCAAGATGTTTTTTTAAGATGAATATTTATACAATAAATAAATTTACATTTGAACATTCGCGCGAAGCATCTAAAAACAGCAATCTTTTGGTATATGGTTTTCCTATTCAAGTATGTTGTGGAAACACAGTTCAAAGTAGCATAGGATTGACAAACGACAATGATATTTATGCAAATTTAACAGGATGTACTCTGGATGAGATTTATGTAGTCTTATCGAGAACCGTGAATAAGGACTACTTGAAATTTATTCAAGGTAAAGACATAATTTTTGTTTGTGAAAAAATATTAAAAAAGGTTTTTCTTGTATATAAGGGAATGAATAAAAGACACCAAATTTATGCATGGACTGTAGTTGGTTCTATTTTATTTATTGGTATTTTAGGTTTCGTGTTATGAAAATTTAAAAATAAAATTAATAGTTCGATGAATACACAATTTGGTTCTAACATATCTTTTGAAACAACTAATAATTCAGAATCTGGATCTGGTAATTGAATCCTGATAAGAAACTTTACCACATGAAAAAAATAATAATATCATGTGACTTTATTTTTGCAATTACGGAATTATTAAAAATGAAAACGAGGCATATGTTTAACAAAAAACGTAACACATTCCGAATTTATAGAAACGGTTAAATTCATAAAACTTGATCCACAACTGTACTTGGATTTTTTACAGTTGACTATTAAAGTAAATAAAAATATTTTTTATTATTCTATTTTGAGATTAAATTCGGTAAATATATACTCACTAATATCTGAACGAGATAAACATTCTTCTGAAATTAAATTTAAAATTTCGCAATTAACTCATCGTTTAAATTTTTTAATATTTGAAACAGTACACTATACAACAAAATTGTTTGGGACCGCATGTCATTCGTGAAAATTACAAAATATTTTTGAAGCATGAACAACATTCAGAAAATGAAAGTATTAAGCAGTTTACAAAATAACTATATAAAAATAATTTTTTATCATCCCAAATCGAACAATTTAGAAGAGGGCTTGGGTTTGTATGACACACATATGAAACGATATTTTACCACGTGAAGAAAATACATTTCTTTTCCAATTATCGCGATTATGTATTGGCGGATGTAGATATTTTATGGGAGGGGGTTTCAAAGACGAATGACCCCTTGAAAATACGTAAATTTATGTTACAATTGGTTGATACCTTGAGTTATTCTCAAATTTTTGAAATAATGTCAATATATTTCTTGCTTATCTGTTAGAATATAAGAAACTGCTATTCAAACATCAATGAGACAAGTATTTTATGGTGTACCTGTTATTAAATGCGATCCAGACTCGGTCGTCGTGTCACCCGATGGACAGCTTTACAATAGGCAATTATTGTATGTAATTTTAAGTTTTTTACTATCGTTTGCAAATATATAAGAGCTATGAAAAACGTAAGTAAAAAATTCTATGTGGGATTGGGTATACTCATAGTTACTTTAATTATTGTAATTTCAATTGGTATATTTATCTGGAAGAAACACCATCATTTTGACACCTCTAAAATAGAATCAGAGGGTGAAGGTGGAGGGGCGAGGGGGGGTCATAAAAAACGAAAATTACATCTCAAAGACAATGGCCCCATCTCAAGAAAATGAATTTATGATAGAAACGGATTTTGTAAATACTAATGCATCTGGCTTTACCGATGAAGAAGTATTGTCGATAAAGGCGTCCATCATCAAGCCAGGTGAAGTGAATATGATTCGTTTTAAAACTACTAAAAGATACACTCTAATAAATATTCCCATGGGCGTATTTACTTGGTTAATATTTAAGAATTTCAAGCATTTTAATTTTGAAGTATTCAACATAATTTCTGTACTTTTGGACAAACATTCACAAATAATATTCACAGTTCGTCTGAATTACTCTGAAGATGACCAAATTAACGGTTCGTTGGATGTGAATAAAACTAATTATAAAACTTTACTTGACAAACCCCTAATTTTTTAAACAATTTTACATTGAATGGACGTTTGAGAATGGATTTGAATTACTTTACGGGTCAGATCATAAACGGATTGTAATTGTGCCCTCCGAAAAGTCTAGAAATCTTAAAGTTTTTTCAATGAGTTTTATTACTAATGCTAAAACTATTTTGAAACTTGAAAAATAATAAGCAGATGTTATAATGAAATATGTTTCGACAGTTGTTGACAACCTATTCGGTAAATTCGATACACGAAAACTAATTCATATTACGCGGCTACTGCAGTCGAGAGCGCGGATCACATTGCTATTACACGAATCTACATACCAATTGCGTGAAACTGTTTTAAAAATAAAAAAATATAAAAAAGTCTGCAATGAAACTTGTGTTATGATAACTGGAACAAAACAAGCTGCGGTTCAGTTTAACATTTCGCATAAATCTAAACTTAATTTTTTTTTACAATATGCCGCCATACTCGACAAACTCATATTAATATACCCTAATACCTTTTTTATATCTGAAATTAATTGCGTATGGGTAAGTCAAATAAATAAAATTTTTCTATTTGATTTGTCTAGGTCAGTAAAACCTACAATACCACATAAGGAAGTTTACATCACTTCTCAAAAAAAAAAGTACAAAAAAAAATAAATTTTTTTACTTACACAGTGAGTATATAAGACTGAGATACTCAAGCCATCGTTCACAGTCAACCATCAAGTGAAGATAATATGATTGCTAATAATGAATACCTATTCGATGTACGGGAACTATCACCGGCTAGTTTGGCTGCATATCATGGTCGGATTGAGGATCTTATATTCATGAAACAAAATGGTGAGGACTTTGGAAGAGTGGATCCTGGCGGGAAATTTCCCATTCAACGGGCTGCAGGTGCTGGGAATTTGGAAATCGTACAATTTTTTATCGCTGAAGGAGTTAATGTTTTGGCTAAAGACTCTGACAATATGACGGTATTAGGATATGCATCCTATTACTTTGATAATTGGTCTGTGATTGTGTATTTGATACATCAAGTCGACGAAGCAATTAAAGTTGTTCATAAGGATTGGAAAATGTAAATAAAAGCAGCTAACAAAGATCGTAAAAATATTGTAAGATACCTACTTGAAAAAAGTTTAGGTGACCCGACTTTTATGGAAACAAAACAGGATACTACATTGCGCAGCACGAAATGGTATAAAAAACGTTGCACATTTCCTGTTGGAAAATGGGGCGGACGTTTTGTTTATGGCATGTGATAATATAACGGTATTACATGAAGCGGTCTATAGTAAAAATACATCTACGGTTTTGTGTATTTTAGATTACGCAAAAAAAACGACGGGCACAAAGGAAAAGTTTGAAGCCTTTTTAAATACTGAGGACTTATATGANTGGTTTTGTGTATTTTAGATTATGCAAAAAAAAAACAACAGGCACAAAGTAAAAGTTTCAAGCTTTTTTAAATACTGAGGACTTATATGATGAAACTGCCATTATGTGGAAGACGTCCGATGAAGTTAGTAGAATTTTAATTAGCCATGGGGCAAAATCCTAAAGAAAAATTTGGGGCCTTGTGGAAAAAATGGTGGTGTGCTTGTATTTGAGTAGAGAAAATTAATTGGCAGGTAGTAAAATGTGTTCCACTTACAGATTTGTTTTTATTTTATTAATTTTTTTAAAATATATTTTTTCAATGTTATAAAACATTATTCAAAATATTNGGTGGTGTGCTTGTATTTGAGTAGATAAAATAATTGGCAGGTAGTAAAATGTGTTCCACTAACACATTTGTTTTTATTTTATTAATTTTTTTACATATATTTTTTCAATGTTATAAAACATAATTCAAAATATTAATGCAAATGGTTTGTGTTAATTTTAGAAAAATATAGTGTCTTGTGGAAAAAACAATGGTGTGCTTGTATTTGAGTAGAAAAAATAATTGGCAGATGTTTATATATGTTTTTCAATGTTATAAAACATAATTCAAAATATTATTGCGAATGGTTTATGTTAATTATACTTTAAAAAATGCATTACAGTTTGTCAATATCATAAATAGTAGTTATACATGTATTTGAAAGTGGTTTATGTGTAATTGCTATTTTATTTGTACTTGTAATACTGAGGCCTTATTAGGTGAATAAAAAAATATGTTCCATCAGCAGTTTTATTTTTTATTACCTTATTTCCATTACAAATTGTTGATATCATAGTTATACATTATTATAAAAATACCAAATATAAATCAAAATATAATTGTGAAATAATTTCAAAAAGAAATTCCATAATATTACTGGTAATTTATTTTAACAGTTTTCTAAGATTATAATGAATGGATCTAGTCTCTTGTAATTTACTACGAGAAATGACACCCATCGTTTTGGTTTTGGGTTTAGGGTGTTTTTTTTAATGCTGTGGGATGTTAGATGTCGATCTCGGTCCTGAACGCCTCTTCTTAGAATTTGTTTGGCCAGTAGAAGGTGATAATTTCCATTTTGTGCTTCCTTGTTGGTGGAAATTGGAAGATGTTTTTTGGGATGGTTGATGGGAGACGACTTTCGATACTTACGGAGATTCATTTAAAAAGGAACGTATAGCAAGGACGGAGGAAGAAGGGCCGGGGGTGCGTCACTTGAACCTGTCACTTCCCCATCACTCGACTCTTCATTCTCCAATTGTCTGGAAGTTGATAGGTCACCACATGAGCTATGGGCAAAAAATCCAAAGAACTGGTGATTATATCGTATTGCGTATCCAAATCACCAAAAAAAACACCATATTATGTATCCAATGATAACTAAAAACCATCCAAAAAGTCGTCGATTTCGTATCCAACATAAGTCCTGAGAATGCCAAAACAAATGCAAAATTTCTCCCTGCGTATCCAGCCTGCCTGTAATTACCTGGTTTTTACCAAAAGTTTCTTTGTACATATCCACATGAAAAATGACCTGAATTGAAAAGTGGTGGGTTTGCATATCCAAGCCGACAGGTGGGAATTGTCACCAAGCCTCATTTGTTTCGATTCACATGTTAATTTATCTTTTAAAAACATTTAGAAAAATACCGAATTGTTTCCTGTAGCATATCCAAACTGAAAACAGAACAGTTGGTCACTTTGCCAATTGTTTCCCTGGTCGTATCCCCGTATGGAAGTTACTTGTAGCTAACATTTTCCTATTGCGTACCAAAACAACGATTCATTTACATTTTAAATCCAAAACCAATAACCAGCTAGTGAAATGAGTTGTGTAAATAATATTGAGTACAAAAAAAATTATCAAGACATGGCAACTCTTAAAGCTTCACTGGCTTACAGTGAGGGATTATAATTAATGCATGTCATGTTTCAATGCCTCGGAATCGCGAGTTTGTGCAGGGATGTTTCATTTTGTTCATTTTTATGAAAGTTGTAGAATTTAGAGTATCTCCAAGGTTTTCATAAGCTAAATCCCCCCACCAACCCTATGGCCTTTTTTTTAAACATGAAAACCACCTACTGCAATATTCATTTTAAATTGACCCAAACAGCTATTCAATGTCATTTTAAATAGACATTGCACAATGCTAGTCAATCACATTTTAAATTTAAATGTGCCATTGTCATTTTAACGCTTTGATTATTTTGGTGATAATTCTCTAAACTAAACCAGTTGTGATATTCCTAGTCGGGTACGAAAAAAGTTATCAAGAGTTGTGAGATAGATGGCTCTTTCGTGTTGTTATGGAGACAATATATATTGGCAAGGGAGGACCGATGTGGACCTCCCTCTTACTACCAAACACAAGATCAAAGGTCTTAAACTGAGGCAAACAGCCAGCCTACTTTAAAAACTTTAAAAATGTTTACTGGAAATTGGTAATTTTTTGCCCGCTAGTTTCTCGGGGCTGATCCCATTTTGGAAAGTGATTTGCTTAAATTTTCGGTAATTATGTCGTATTGTGTATCCAACAATGATTCATTTACATTTAAAACCTAAAACCAGCTAGTGGAATGAGTTGTGTAAATAATAATGAGTTCAAAACAAAATAATCAAGCCATGGAAACTCTAGTCTTCACCGGCTTACAGTGAGGATTATAATTTATGCATTTCATGTATCAATGCCTCGGAATCATGAGTTTGTGCAGGGATCTTTCGTTTTGTTCTTTTTATTTGAAAGATATGCAATTCCAAGGGATCCACAAATGTAAGTGTGTAACAAGGAAGGCTGGAAATACTGCTGTGTGACTCACCTCTCTTTAGGCTGTTTAGTTTTGTTTGTTTTATTTGAAAGTTGTGTAGATTTTATACCCTCCACCCCTCCAAGACCATCATGCCTCTGCACTCGAGATTTAATTTGGTTGGTGATGTCAACAGGAAATCACAGGCTTATTAAAATGCACAAGCTTAAGTCTTGTTTGTTAAGTTATTTTTAATGAACCATGTGCAACTCCAAGGTGTCCACAAATGTTAGTGTGTTACGAGGAAGGCTGGAAATACTGTTGTGTAACTCACCTCTCTCTGCACTGGCGATGTTCTTTAGTTTAGTTCCTTTTTTTTGAAAGTTGTCGTTACGCCTCTCTACTCGAGGATGAAGAAGGTCGTTGGTGCCAACAGGAAGTGAAAGGCTTATAAAACTGCACAGTCTCGGTGCTCGTTCGTATGTAGATTTTATAGCCAATCCATGGCCGTCATGCCTTCCTACACTCGAGGATGAACAAGGTTGGTGGTGCCAACAGGAAGTGAAAGGCTTATTAAATGCACAGTCTTAGCGCTTGTTTGTGTGTAGATTTTATAGCCACTCCATGGCAATCACACCTCAGCACTCGAGATTTAAGAAGGTCGGTGATGCCAAAAGGATGTCAAAGGCTTATGAAAATGCACTAGGGCGTGGCTCATTCGTATTGTTCTCTTTATTTGGGAGTTGTGAAACACTTTGTGAATATTGGCTCGGTATTTCAATAGCAAGTTTGCACTCAGCCATCCTAGTTTTACGAATTAAAACAACTACTCATTTCAACTTTAAACTGATGCAAACAACTACTCATTATCATTTTAAACAGACACTGCACACAACAAGTCAATCACACTTTAATTTTAAATGAGCCATTGTGATTTTTAACTAAACCACTTGTGAGATTTCAAGTCAAGTACACAAAATTGAATATATATATGCAAGGGGGGTATGAATTGGGCCTCCCTTGTGCTACCAATACATTGCGCAATTAAATAAACAGACAATCACTCTATAAACTGACATTACACACCGCAAGGCAATCGCACTTTAAAATGGCACAAATCACCCAATTTTAAACTGATGCCATAAACAGTTAGACACATTACCACTTTAATTTTAAATGAGCCATTGTGATTTTAAACTAAACTACTTGTGAGATTTCTAGTCAAGTACACAAAATTGAATGTATATCGGCAAGGCATAGAATTTGACCTCACTTGTGCTACCAATGTATTGCGCAATTAAATAAACAGACATACATGCTTTAAAATGACATTACACACCGTAAGTCACCCTACTTTAAACTGATGATCATACTCGTCGGTGTTGTGCAAGGATCTTTCGTTTTGTTCGTTTTTGTTGAATGTTATGCAATCCACGCCTTTGTAGTCGCGATTTAAATATGTCGATGATGTCAGCAGTAAACGACACAGGCTTCATAAATTAAAAATAATATACCATGTATCTGCTGTACTCGTGAGTGTTGTGTACGGCTGTTCCAAGGCCTCCATAAGCTTAACCCGTCCTTTTTTTTATATACCAAATAGATTACAAAGTAGAAAGCAATAGCTTTGTTTGCCATGTCTAGGGATATATATATTGGAAGATGGCTGCAGAAAAACTATCAATGGATCATCTGTCGATCAACAAAAGGAACACTTACCAACATATGTAACATATACTTTTTTTCTTTATTTTAAGCGAGGTTATTTTTATAGCTACAATCGACTAGTATAGTGGTTCACGATGGTTTTGCATTTCAGATCAAATATGTACGAGGACCCAGAAGAGCCATTCGTACAGTGCCCTCTTAAGACATCGCATAAGATTTTGCAATCGCGAATTGAGAGGCATCTATTTAAATGTAGGGCAGCTGTGGAGATGGAAACCAAAACAACAAGATCTCCACTACCCGCAGCTCAAGAATATTCTTCGCCCTCGGCTCCCCCGCCCCCTCCTCACCATTTTATTTCCTCCTGTTCGGAAGAGAATTGGGATGATGGGTCGTATGTGACATACGACCCAATGTCAAAAATTATGAGTTCAAACGAGCTTATCATCAGGAAGCCAAAGTGAGTGTTTGTAGCGGCCGATCGTGTCACATTACCCAGGCTGAAAAAAAATCATCTGTACATAAAATAGAATTTTTTTTTTGTTTTCAGAGAAAAAAAATAATTTTGGCAACTGGATACACCGAGATAGCGAGGCGAAGAATTTGACCTATGTAACTAAAAATGAAAAAAATAATATATATACTTTACATTTATCTGTTATTTTTTGTACAAATGCTAAGTTACCTATTGCACTTTAATTTTTTACTGTTAAAACCAAATACTGTTTGTTCTGATGTTAATTCTCTAAACTAAACCAGTTGTGAGATTCCTAGTTAGGTACAACAAGTTGAATATATACCCTACAGCAAGCTATTCAAACAATTTAAAACATGAAAACACCACCAACTAATTCATTTTAATGTTATTAATTTTTCCCAATAGTTCCTCGGGGCCTGTCCCTCGCTGCGGAGAGTGACTTGTTAAAAATGTCCTATTATGTATTCGACCCTAAACCAACTAATTTATTTTAAACTGCAAACAATTAATTAATTTTAAACGCTAAACAATTGCTTATCACGACTACTGCCATTCTCACTTTAAATTGACACACATACAGCAAGCCATTGTCTTTTTAAAATTTCCTATTCACGTATTCGATACTAAATTCAAGCACTTTAAAACTAACCCAACTAATTAATTTTAAACTATACTTTAAATTGACACACACACACACAGCAAGCCATTAAAACACTTTGAACTGATGCAAATATCAAGTCATTTTAAACTCTACACAAAGACCTCGCTCTTACTACACATAGCAAGCCAGTCTCACTTTAATTTTAAATGAACTATTGTCACATACACGCCACACACTTTTAAATAGACACCACACAAAACAATTAAACAATTCATTCGCACTTTAAACTCAGGCAAATAGCTACTTGTGTATATATTTTTTTCACTCTTCCTTACTATATAATGAAAAAAATTATAATATATACTTTTGTTTTATCCATTTATTTTCTGACGACTTGCTTATAAACTTCGGCATGGTTGTAGATGCAACATAGTTGTACTGACTGTGTCAAGCCGATATGTCAACCACTACCAAGTGCACCGTATGATTTGGAGGGTATGAACAGTGCCCTCGCTGTGATTGGACGTAATAGTATCGAGGTTTCCTTGTCACCCTCACCCAAGAGTATGGTGCGATATGATGAGGGCCAAAAAATATGGGATTGAATTGCCAAAAAGAGCGATGGAGTGATGGGCTGCGAGTCTTGTAGGCGAATGAACCAATTTTTTTTTAAATACGCTCCATCCTACAGTGAAGAAGTAAACCGCACCCATCATTGTACGTTTTCTGATTGTTAAACGGAACAATTGGCTCGAACTTGGATACTACAAACGGAACTCGGCGAGATGGGTACTCTTCCAGGGCTTCAAGACATCACCCTTTCGCGGCTCGGGATGCGAAAACATAACTGAAGATTACCTACTGCTGGATGTAGGCAGAGTACCGCAGCTAAAAAATGGACAGCCAGATAATCTATCCTAGAGTCTCCAACTATATTAAACATGTATATAAATTTAAAATTTAAAATTTTGAATAAATGTTATTTAAATTCTGTGTGTGTATTAGTTTAGTGATTTGTTTTTAGTCAATTTATATAACGTAAGTAGTTACTTTCTTTTGAATATATTTATTGTTCTTGATTTTTCCTTGGAGAAGAA
The DNA here is from genome assembly GCA_002778355.1 of Clitarchus hookeri. Classification (NCBI taxonomy): domain Eukaryota; kingdom Metazoa; phylum Arthropoda; class Insecta; order Phasmatodea; family Phasmatidae; genus Clitarchus; species Clitarchus hookeri. Next base: position 168,108 of record NQII01000906.1, read on the forward strand.
ACAAACAATGTTATATTTTTTTCCTCTCTCTCATAGAAAACTGCAAGCCATTGCAAGTAATTTTAATTTTAACGATGTATTAACTTGTTTACACTTTAAACTGATATAATAAGCTACTCATTTCCAATTTAAACAGACATCGCAAACAGTGAGTAATTAACACATTAATTTTAAATAAGTCACCTAACTTTAAACTGTTGCAAACAGCAAGCTATTCAAAAACTTTAAAAATGTTTACTAGAAAATGGTAATTTTTTAGCCATTAGCTTCTCGGGGCCTATCCCATTGCGGAGAAGTTACTTGCTAAAAAATTCCTATTTCGTATTCTCACTTTAAATTGACACACACACACACACACAGCAAGCCATTCAAACACTTTAAAACATGAAAGCTAAACCAACTAATTAATTTAAAACTTTAAGCAATTAGTAATCACGAGTTGTGAGATGGTTCTTTTGTGTTGTTATGGAGGCGATATATATTGGTAAGGGAGTACTATTTTGGACCTCCTCCTTACTACCAAACAGCAAGCTATTCAAACACTTTAAAAATGTTTACTGGAAGTTGGTAATTTTTTGGCCATTAACTTCTCGGGGCCTATCCCATTGCGAAGAAGTGACTTGCTAAAAATTTCCCATTGTGTATTCTCACTTTAAATTAACACAAACAGCTACTCAAGCACATTCTTTCTTTCACTAGCCATTATTGCCCGTTTCTGAAAATGAAAAAAAATAAATGTACTTTTCGTTAATCCGTTTATTTAGTTTTTTCTACAAATGCAAAGAGTTAGTTTTACCTTTTGAGAGAACTGCCTTCATCACCGTTGTCTCCTTCGTGACGAGTCTCCTCCTGCATTGCAGCTGCATGGATTAGAAACGAGTGCAGTGGTTGCCCATATGGGTGGTTCTTTTTCCAAATGTATTCTGCCAAGTAGCCGGTCCACGACTTTTCCCGTCTACCAAAACACGGAATGCTATACCTCACCGAACACCAACTCCGTTCGATGTTTTGTGTGTGCACTCTTAAAGATTCGCCTTGCCTCAACTTTAGTTCGTTTCGGGTGTTAACTATTCCACTCTTTTCACTGCACACAAATTCCTTCTGGTGATTTACTTGCAGGGGACGATAGCTGTGCATGTCCAAGTTACTGTAACCTCGCCAAGAGTCTGAAATTATCATCGTGCCCGGCACAATCCATTCACGAATACATTTGACTAAAGTCGCGGCGTTCCTCGTTTCCAACAGCACCAGGAAGAAATTAGTAGGATCGCCTCTCTCTACACCACCGAAAACCCACTGGCAGTGAACTTTTCGTCCCTTGCTGTTTTTACGCTTACCCAACTTTGATTCGTCTATCTCGACTATTNCCTCTCTCCACACCGCCGAAAACCCACTGGCCGTGAACTTTTCGTCCCTTGCTGTTTTTACGCTTACCCAACTTTGATTCGTCTATCTCGACTATTTTGCCAGGCCCGCCGATTCTATTCCTGTAAGTTAACACCCAGTCTATGCACACTTAGTGGCAGAAATTCGACCAGGCGACAACTGTCTTGCCCGAGCACTTAAGTTCGTTTACTATAGTCTGCTGTCGGGGAAACTTGATCAGGCACCACAATAAACACAACTAGATGATATTCCCCGGCAATAAATTCGAATCTCCCACGAAACTGCCCTGTCTTGCCGACACTTTGAAATTGCATTTTGTGCCATTCTCCATGCACATGTCGACACTAGTAAAACAAACCTCGATTGTCCACGAGCTTGGCTTCACCTTTTCTGCATTGTCTGCACCGTATTGACTGTTTAAGGATGTCATGCTCGATGAGGAATGTGTTTACGTCCGGTGAGAAATAAATCAATTTCCGAGCGTTCAACATAGTGATTTTACACCCCTCACACACCATTGTACGTTTTCCTAATTGAAAACATTTAGGGTTTACGTAAAACCACACTTGGATACTCTAAACGGAACAATTGACTTGAACTTGGATACGTTAATCAGAATTCGTCGGATATGCAATAGTACACTGACTTGTAAAGTAAATAATTTGAGCGGATACTCAATACTGCACTCACGGGTTTCCTATGGTTTTACCATAAGAGTACACAATACGGAACAATCCCCGAAGTGGTGATTATTTCGTATTGCGTATCCAAATCACCAAAAAAACACTATATTAATTATCCGATGGTAAATAACAACCATCCAAAAAGTCGTCGACTACATATCCAACTTAAGTCCTGAGAAGACCAAAACAATTGCAAAATCTCTCCCTGCGTATACAGCCTGCCTGTAATTACCTGGTTTTTACCAAATTTTCTTTGTGCGTATCCACATGAAAAACGACCTGAATTGAAAAGTGGTGGGTTTGCATATCCAAGCCGACAGGTGGGAATTGTCACCAAGCCTCATTTGTTTCGATTCACATGTTAATTTATCTTTTAAAAACATTTAGAAAAATACCTAATTGTTTCCTGTGGCGTATCCAAACTGAAAATGGAACATTTGGTCACTTTGCCAATTGTTTCCCTGGTCGTATCCCCGTATGGAAGTTACTTGTAGCTAACATTCTCCTATTGCGTACCAAACAACGATTCATTTACATTTTAAATCCAAAACCAATAACCAGCTAGTGAAATGAGTTGTGTAAATAATATTGAGTACAAAAAAAATAATCAAGACGTGGCAACTCTGAAAGCTTCACTGGCTTACAGTGAGGGATTATAATTAATGCATTTCATGTTTCAATGCCTCGGAATCGCGAGTTTGTGCCGGGATGTTTCATTTTGTTCGTTTTTATGAAAGTTGTAGAATTTTGAGTATCTCCAAGGTTTTCATAAGCTAAATCCCCCCCTCCTCCCTACGTCCTTTTTTTTTAACATGAAAACCACATACTGCAATATTCATTTTAAATTGACCCAAACAGTTATTCAATGTCATTTTAAATAGACATTGCACACCGCTAGTCAATCACATTTTAAATTTAAATGTGCCATTGTCATTTTAATGCTTTGTTTATTTTGATGATAATTCTCTAAACTAAACCAGTTGTGATATTCCTAGTCGGGTACGAAAAAAGTTATCAAGAGTTGTGAGATAGATGGCTCTTTCGTGTTGTTATGGAGAAAATATATATTGGCAAGGGAGGACCGATGTGGACCTCCCTCTTACTACCAAACACAAGATCAAAGGTCTTAAACTGAGGCAAACAGCAAGCCTACTTTAAACACTTTAAAAATGTTTACTGGAAATTTGTAATTTTTTGCCGGCTAGTTTCTTGGGGGCGATCCCATTGCAGAAAGTGATTTGCTTAAATTTTCGGTAATTAAGACGTATTGTGTATCCAACAATGATTCATTTACATTTAAAACCTAAAACCAGCTAGTGGAATGAGTTGTGTAAATTATAATGAGTTCAAAAAAAATAATCAACACACAGGAACTCTAAAGTCTTCACTGGCTTACAGTGAGGGATTATAAATTATGCATTTCATGTATCAATGCTTCGGAATCATGAGTATGTGCAGGGATCTTTCGGTTTGTTCTTTTTATTTGAAAGATATGCAATTCCAAGGTGTCCACAAATGTTAGTGTGTCACAAGGAAGGCTGGAAATACTGCTGTGT
>NQII01000906.1:171757-235412 GCA_002778355.1 Clitarchus hookeri
TTTTTTTTTTTTTTTTTAAAGTTGTGTAGATTTTATACCCCCCTCCCCCTCCTAGGCCTCTATATCTGCACTCGTGATTTGATTTGGTTAATAATGTAAACAGTAAATCACAGGATTATTAAAATGCACAAGCTTGAGTCTCGTTCGCTTTTTCTTTTTATTTGAAAGTTATGTAATTCCAAGTTGTCCACAAATATAAGTGTGTCACGAGGAAGGCTGGAAATACTGCTGTGTCACTCACCTCTCTTTAGGCTGTTAAGTTTTGTTCTTTTTGTTTGAAAGTTGTGTAGATTATATAGCCCCCACCCCTTCAAGGCCATCATGCCACTGCACTCGAGATTTAATAAGGTTGGTGATGTCAACAGGAAAACTGAGGCTTATTAAAATGCACAAGCTTGAGTCTCGTTCGTTTAGTTCTTTTTAATGAACCTTGTGCAACTCCAAGGTTAGTGCAACACCAACAAATGTTAGTGCGTCACGAGGAAAGCTGTAAATACTGCTGTGTAACTCACCTCTGTGTGCACTCGCGAGGTTGTTTAGTTTTGTTCCTTTTTTTTTTTTTTAAAGTTGTCTTCATGCCTCTACTCGAGGATGAAGAAGGTCGGTGGTGCCAACAGGAAGTGAAAGGCTTATAAAAATCCACAGTCTCGGCGCTCGTTTGTATGTAGATTTTATAGCCACTCCATGGCCCTCATGCCTCTCTACACTCGAGGATGAAGAAGGTTGGTGGTGCCAACAGGAAGTAAAAGGCTTATAAAATGCACAGTCTTAGCGCTTGTTTGTATGTAGATTTTAAAGCCACTTCATGGCCATCATGCGTCGGCACTCGAGATTTAAGAAGGTTGGTGATGCCAACAGGATGTTACAGGCTTATTAAAATGCACTGGGGTGTGGCTCGTTCGTATTGTTCGCTTTATTTGGAAGTCGTGAAACGCTTTGTGAATATTGGCTTGGTATTTCAAATGCAAGTTTGCACTCAGCCATCCTAGTTTTACAAATTAAAACAACTACTCATTTCAACTTTAAACTCACGCAAATAACTACTCATTATCAGTTTAAACAGACACCGCACACAGCAAGTCAATCACACTTTAATTTTAAATGAGCCATTGTGATTTTAAACTAAACCACTTGTGAGATTTCTAGTCAAGTACACAAAATTGAATATATATTGGCAGAGGGGGTATGAATTGGGCCTCCCTTGTGCTACCAATGTATTGCGCTATGAAATAAACAGACATTCACTCTTTAAACTGACATTACACACCGCAAGTCACCCAACTTTAAACTGATGATCATACTCGTTGGTTTTGTGCAAGGATCTCCCTTTTTGGTTCGTTTTTTATGAATGTAATGCAATCCACGCCTTTGTAGTCGCGATTTAAATACGTCGATGATGTCAGCAGTAAACGACACAGGCTTCATAAATTAAAAATAATATACCATGTCTCTGCTGCACTCGTGAGTGTTGGGTAAGGCTTTGCCAAGGCCTATATAAGCTTAACCCGTCCTTTTTTTTATATACCAAATTGATTACAAAAGTAGAAAGCAATAGCTTTGTTTTCCATTACTAGGGGTATATATATTGGAAGATGGCTGCAGAAAAACTATCAATGAATCATCTGTCGATCAACAAAAGGAACTCTTACCAACATAGGTAACCTATACACTTTGTCTTTATTATAAGCGAGATTATTTTTATAGCTACAATCGACTAGCATAGTGGTTCACGATGGTTTTGCATTAAAGGTCAAATATGTACGAGGACACAGAAGATCCCTCGTACAGTGCCCTCTTCAGCCATCGCATAAGATTTTGCAATCGCGAATGGAGAGGCATCTATCTAAATGTAGGGCAGCTGTGGAAATGGAAACCAAAACAACAAGATCTCCACTACCCGCAGCTCAAGAATATTCTTCGCCCTCGGCTCCCCCACCCCCTCCACACATTTTTAATTCCTTCTGTTCGGAAGAGAATTGGGATGATGGGTCGTATGTGACATACGACCCAATGTCAAAAATTATGAGTTCAAACGAGCTTATCATCAGGAAGCCAAAGTGAGTGTTTGTAGCGGCCGATCGTGTCACATTACCCAGGCTGAAAAAAAATCATCTGTACATAAAATAGAATTTTTTTTTTGTTTTCAGAGAAAAAAAATAATTTTGGCAACTGGATACACCGAGATAGCGAGGCGAAGAATTTGACCTATGTAACTAAAAATGAAAAAAATAATATATATACTTTACATTTATCTGTTATTTTTTGTACAAATGCTAAGTTACCTATTGCACTTTAATTTTTTACTGTTAAAACCAAATACTGTTTGTTCTGATGTTAATTCTCTAAACTAAACCAGTTGTGAGATTCCTAGTTAGGTACAACAAGTTGAATATATACCCTACAGCAAGCTATTCAAACAATTTAAAACATGAAAACACCACCAACTAATTCATTTTAATGTTATTAATTTTTCCCAATAGTTCCTCGGGGCCTGTCCCTCGCTGCGGAGAGTGACTTGTTAAAAATGTCCTATTATGTATTCGACCCTAAACCAACTAATTTATTTTAAACTGCAAACAATTAATTAATTTTAAACGCTAAACAATTGCTTATCACGACTACTGCCATTCTCACTTTAAATTGACACACATACAGCAAGCCATTGTCTTTTTAAAATTTCCTATTCACGTATTCGATACTAAATTCAAGCACTTTAAAACTAACCCAACTAATTAATTTTAAACTATACTTTAAATTGACACACACACACACAGCAAGCCATTAAAACACTTTGAACTGATGCAAATATCAAGTCATTTTAAACTCTACACAAAGACCTCGCTCTTACTACACATAGCAAGCCAGTCTCACTTTAATTTTAAATGAACTATTGTCACATACACGCCACACACTTTTAAATAGACACCACACAAAACAATTAAACAATTCATTCGCACTTTAAACTCAGGCAAATAGCTACTTGTGTATATATTTTTTTCACTCTTCCTTACTATATAATGAAAAAAATTATAATATATACTTTTGTTTTATCCATTTATTTTCTGACGACTTGCTTATAAACTTCGGCATGGTTGTAGATGCAACATAGTTGTACTGACTGTATCAAGCCGATATGTCAACCACTACCAAGTGCACCGTATGATTTGGAGGGTATGAACAGTGCCCTCGCTGTGATTGGACGTAATAGTATCGAGGTTTCCTTGTCACCCTCACCCAAGAGTATGGTGCGATATGATGAGGGCCAAAAAATATGGGATTGAATTGCCAAAAAGAGCGATGGAGTGATGGGCTGCGAGTCTTGTAGGCGAATGAACCAATTTTTTTTTAAATACGCTNAATTGCCAAAAAGAGCGATGGAGTGATGGGCTGCGAGTCTTGTAGGCGAATGAACCAATTTTTTTTTAAATACGCTCCATCCTACAGTGAAGATCATTTGGCGTGGGTAGTAACATGCAAAAGACTAACAATTTGCCAACAATTGGCTCGAACTTGGATACTACAAACGGAACTCGGCGAGATGGGTACTCTTCCAGGGCTTCAAGACATCACCCTTTCGCGGCTCGGGATGCGAAAACATAACTGAAGATTACCTACTGCTGGATGTAGGCAGAGTACCGCAGCTAAAAAATGGACAGCCAGATAATCTATCCTAGAGTCTCCAACTATATTAAACATGTATATAAATTTAAAATTTAAAATTTTGAATAAATGTTATTTAAATTCTGTGTGTGTATTAGTTTAGTGATTTGTTTTTAGTCAATTTATATAACGTAAGTAGTTACTTTCTTTTGAATATATTTATTGTTCTTGATTTTTCCTTGGAGAAGAAACAAACAATGTTATATTTTTTTCCTCTCTCTCATAGAAAACTGCAAGCCATTGCAAGTAATTTTAATTTTAACGATGTATTAACTTGTTTACACTTTAAACTGATATAATAAGCTACTCATTTCCAATTTAAACAGACATCGCAAACAGTGAGTAATTAACACTNTTACACTTTAAACTGATATAATAAGCTACTCATTTCCAATTTAAACAGACATCGCAAACAGTGAGTAATTAACACATTAATTTTAAATAAGTCACCTAACTTTAAACTGTTGCAAACAGCAAGCTATTCAAAAACTTTAAAAATGTTTACTANTTTTAAATAAGTCACCTAACTTTAAACTGTTGCAAACAGCAAGCTATTCAAAAACTTTAAAAATGTTTACTAGAAAATGGTAATTTTTTAGCCATTAGCTTCTCGGGGCCTATCCCATTGCGGAGAAGTTACTTNAAAAATGTTTACTAGAAAATGGTAATTTTTTAGCCATTAGCTTCTCGGGGCCTATCCCATTGCGGAGAAGTTACTTGCTAAAAAATTCCTATTTCGTATTCTCACTTTAAATTGACACACACACACACACACAGCAAGCCATTCAAACACTTTAAAACATGAAAGCTAAACCAACTAATTAATTTAAAACTTTAAGCAATTAGTAATCACGAGTTGTGAGATGGTTCTTTTGTGTTGTTATGGAGGCGATATATATTGGTAAGGGAGTACTATTTTGGACCTCCTCCTTACTACCAAACAGCAAGCTATTCAAACACTTTAAAAATGTTTACTGGAAGTTGGTAATTTTTTGGCCATTAACTTCTCGGGGCCTATCCCATTGCGAAGAAGTGACTTGCTAAAAATTTCCCATTGTGTATTCTCACTTTAAATTAACACAAACAGCTACNTATCCCATTGCGAAGAAGTGACTTGCTAAAAATTTCCCATTGTGTATTCTCACTTTAAATTAACACAAACAGCTACTCAAGCACATTTTTTCTTTCACTAGCCATTATTGCCCGTTTCTGAAAATGAAAAAAAATAAATGTACTTTTCGTTAATCCGTTTATTTAGTTTTTTCTACAAATGCAAAGAGTTAGTTTTACCTTTTGAGAGAACTGCCTTCATCACCGTTGTCTCCTTCGTGACGAGTCTCCTCCTGCATTGCAGCTGCATGGATTAGAAACGAGTGCAGTGGTTGCCCATATGGGTGGTTCTTTTTCCAAATGTATTCTGCCAAGTAGCCGGTCCACGACTTTTCCCGTCTACCAAAACACGGAATGCTATACCTCACCGAACACCAACTCCGTTCGATGTTTTGTGTGTGCACTCTTAAAGATTCGCCTTGCCTCAACTTTAGTTCGTTTCGGGTGTTAACTATTCCACTCTTTTCACTGCACACAAATTCCTTCTGGTGATTTACTTGCAGGGGACGATAGCTGTGCATGTCCAAGTTACTGTAACCTCGCCAAGAGTCTGAAATTATCATCGTGCCCGGCACAATCCATTCACGAATACATTTGACTAAAGTCGCGGCATTCATCTTTTCCACCAGCACCAGGAAGAAATTAGTAGGATCGCCTCTCTCTACACCGCCGAAAACCCACTGGCCGTGAACTTTTCGTCCCTTGCTGTTTTTACGCTTACCCAACTTTGATTCGTCTATCTCGACTATTTTGCCAGGCGCACCGATTCTTTTCCTGTAAGTTAACACCCAGTCTATGCACACTTGGCGGCAGAAATTTGACCAGGCGACAACTGTCTTGCCCGAGCACTTAAGTTAGTTTACTATAGTCTGCTGTCGGGGATACTTGATCAGGCACCACAATAAAGACAACTCGATGATCTTGCCCGGCGACAAATTTGAATCTTCCACGAAACTGCCCTGTCTTGCTGACACTTTAAAATTGCATTTTGTGCCATTCTCCATGCACATGTCGACACCAGTAAAACAAACCTCGATTGTCCACGAGCTTGGCCTCACTTTTTCTGCATCGTCTACACCGTATTGATAGTTTAAGGATGTCATGCTCGATGAGGAATGTGTTTACGTCCGGTGAGAAATAAATCAATTTGTGACCGTTCAACATAGTGATTTTACACCCCTCACACACCATTGTACGTTTTCCTAATTGAAAATGTTTAGATTTTAGGTAAAACCACACTTGGATATGCTAATTGGAACAATTGACTTGAACTTGGATACATTAAACGGAATTCGATTGGATACGCAATAGTACACTGACTTGTAAAGTAAATAATTTGAGTGGATACTCCATACTGCACTCGCGGGTTTCCTATGGTTTTACCATAAGAGTACGCAATACGGTTCAATCACCTTTTTTTTCCCCTTGTTGTAACGTGTATTTATTTCCAGCAAGGGTAGGTTCTGTACAAACAAAACACAATAACTGTAACAGGGAGAGCAATTAACTTACAAATTTTAATTCTTTTTATTGTAAATTTTTTTTTCTATTTTCATTGTGGTAACGAGCCACACCAAGTAGGGCTAGAGACTTACGACCTCAAGAAAGGCTGACGCGTTCGCGAACCGCCTGTGAGGCATCTGCCGTGCTCGCATGGAAGACGATCTGCACACCCAGCGGAAATACAAGTGCATGGCGCGCAAGGCCGCTGTAAATACACCGCCCAGTGTTTGACTGGCCCACCTGGCCCGAGGGCTGCACGGTAGCAACTGGCAGTTCCTTATACCTAAATTATGCGTCTGTTTTAAATCCTTTCAAAAATGTTTCCTACTGTAGCGAAGAGGACTTCAACCCGATCCATATTCCTACTTCCACAACATAAACCCCGCAACACCCGGTCACCTACATAATCCACACGGACTCTAGGGCGAGATGAGGGCATCTCGCTAGTGAACAATTGGGGAGATGTTATGGCGTGGTCAGACCTTAGCTGAACGGCTTGCCTGATCACACCTTCAAACATTAAACCTGCAAAAGAGCGGGATTGCAACGCCACCATTTGGTCGTCGATTCTTGCGAAACAAGATAGTTGCAGAAATCCCCTCCACCGGTCACTGAGCGAGGCCGATGAACCACGTGTTTGATATAGGCCGGCGTCTGTCTGTCGTGCGTCTGTCATATTTAGTCCTTTGGGCGACCCGACCAGCGAAGCAGACCAGGAAGATGGGTGTCCAGGCGTCGCTAACCATCTCTTAGAATCAGCCTCCGGCAACATTAACAAGGTGATGACTTTCCAGTTAAGGTTAATTAAAATGGCATGAGTTAGATATAATTCCGTAATAATAATAAATTCAATGCAAATCTCCCCTGGTCAATGGTAACATAAATAGTTATTGTAAAAGCTTACTGTTAATAAAACTCATGTTATATTTGTTGTGCTCTACCGAAGTCATTGAGTGATTATTGAGTTATACCCCCAGCATCTTTCATTTACGAATTGGCTGAAAAGCTATTTCGTAACAGCATGCTCTGTTGCATCTGGTAGTGTGTTGACGAGTACAGCATTCGTACTCATCATAGGTGTTGGCAATCTGGGGTATATACGTACGAAATGATGTTACTATGTTTAATCACACTTTCGATGGAGGTTGCGGCAACCCAGATTTAAACTTCCCAGGACTGTAGGCTCCTTAGAGTGATAATTATCACCGATAAAAAGGCTTCTCTAATCACTAGGCATGTATATATATCTCTGAATATAAATTGTGGTACTACTACGAAATGTGGATATTTTTTCATGCACATAATAGCCATCGAGGACAAAGGTACAACTATAACTTCTACGTTTTTAGTAAAATATAACACATTTGTTTTCAGCTGCAAATGATCAACTGAATCGAGTGTCCAGTCAGAGTCCTTCGATGCTATTTCTTCTCCCTCGCAGCATGCCTTTTTAATGCTATTTCAACACTGGCTTCGATGGCATCTGCATTATACACAGGTACATTAGAGTTCTTGAATGCTTTTTTCTTGTGCTCATCATAAGGCTGAAATTTATTATAGCCACATTCCAACCATGTATTTTATTTCATGGCTACATATTTATCCACCTACTTTGTATCTATCTGGTTTATAAATTTTTGTTTCACAAATGTCAGAAATAAACAAAAACCTATCGTCCAAGTTGTTATATTTGGATCAAAATGTGTTTTCAAAAGATCCCTGAATGCTGAATCCTTCAGAAAAAATAAATTTACATTCGGATTCATCTCACAGCCTACTTTCTTAGGTCGTCATGCGTGGTTGGACATATTAAAGAAATATGATTAACATTTACTTAATAAAAATCAATTGTGTTAAATCAGGCATCTGTTAAAATTAAAATTAAAAATTTTGGTACCATAGATAAAAATAAATCAGTGACATCAGTATAAAACAAATTTAACTTACTAGAAGCATTGCAATACTTCATATGTTTCTGTCTGCGCATTTTAATCTTTTTTTTTCTATATATCCCCTAAAAATTTTCAATGACCAGCATGAACTGTTAAAGTTATCATTATATAGAACTTGCACTTTATTTGCTCCCAACTTATTCGATCATTTCATTCCAAGCATATCATGCAACCATTTAAATTGTACTTGTGAAAGCGCTAGGTAGAAATGTCACCTACTATATATCGGCTTGGTACATTGTAACGTTGCCTATGTTGTTTATGCCGCCATAACTGTAACGAGGCAGCCCCATAGTTAGTCGCCATATTTGTGATGTTCCACGCGGCGCATTCAGCTGCCATATTTGTAATGATGAAGCGTCTGTGATGACGGCTGGAGTTTACCACTCGGCTAGCTCAATTGGTAATACAGTAGCATGAAGCGTTAAAGGCGCCAATAAATATAAATAAAGTCCAATGTTTGTTTATATCTCTGTACTTTTATTTACTGGAAAGATTGAAACAGTTTACATACAATCGTCAGGTATGCAGAGCACGAACCAGTTGACAGAAACAGACCAAGTAAAGAGCAGCGCCACAGTAGTCAATTGATTGACTTACTTAAAAAAAACTTGCATCGGCCGAGTATATCGCGACCTCCCACACCGGCTAAGAAGTAAATGGGTTTAATAAAGTTGCCCATGTGGGGGCAAAGCGCCGAGACTGACGCGGCCTCGGCGAGTCGCTGCTGAGCATCTACTGCTTGTTATCGACTGACTGGCCTGCGATAGGCTCACGAGTATTTGTGCTGCCTATCACCTCCGTCTCCTCAGATAAGGGCCTGGTGTGGGCTGCCACGCACGCTTAACTGCGCCATCAGTCAGATAAAGATAATCGAACTTCCTAGAGCAAAACTGTTGACATAGTCTGAAAAAGCGTCTATTACTAATGCTGACGCTACTGAAACTAAGACTTTGAAAACGGCAACCGGACGCCTGATAAACGTTAAATTGCAAATGTATGCCCGATAAACCAACTATCACGGTAAACGAACCACCATGGCTTTTAATTACAAACCCGATAAAACAATACGAAGCTTGGCAAAATGAAAGAACATGAATCGCGTATTCTGACAACTAATAACTTGCGTCGTTACAACATGCTCAATAATTAATTTACCTTCCTGAATTAGTTCATGTATAAAATGAAAACACACTTCTTTGAGCTTTGAATGCTTATGCAATTCCGGATTTTGGCCAATTTTATGGCACTTGCATTATCCACTAAAATAACTGGTACAGATTTCAGTGGCGCGACTTGACTAAATATTCGATTCAGCCAAATATAATTTTTTGCCACTTCACTGGGTGCAACATTCTCGGATTCAGTTGTTGACAACGAAACACAATTCTATCGCCTGCTTGCCTAGGTATCGCTCAGACACTGACCTTGAAAACAGTTCTGCTCACTGAATGTCGGATGATGTCATCACTAGCATAGTGAACATCGCTGTACACTTTAAGTTCGCCAGTTTTCTTCAGAAAATTTGTCCTGGATACCTTTGCTGGCTGTACCTCTTATATATTTCATAATACATTTTACTATTTTCCAGTGCATTTCTTCAGGTTTTTCTAGGATTTGCGATAAGTAACTCACAGTAAAAGCAATATATATTCATGTAACAACTGCCAAATACATCATACAACCTATAGCCTATCTGTATGGTGCGATAATTGGGTTTATGTCCGATGCTTCCCCTGTTGGCATACATTTTTTCCAAAGTGTTAAAACAGAATTGGCATCATGCATGTTGAACCTACGAAGTATGCTCTGTACATACATTTTCTGTGAAATGAATATTGAACTTTCATGATTGTGTTCAAGCAGCATATTCAAGAAACATCCAGCTGACTCAAGTGTTGTCTTGAACTCTGCATTCAGCTTGCACAGAAACTTGTTAATGCCGGACAACCTAGTGGCAAAAACCAAACCGCCATCAACATACAGCACAACTATCAATTTTCTTCTACCTCTACACTGTAGAATAAGCATGGATCTGCAGAACTTTAAAACATCCCGAAGTTGAATATCAATTATATGAGTTATTTGTTCCAACACCTAAGCGATTGTTTCAGTCCATACAAACTCTTCTAAAGTTTGCAGACACAATTTGTTCCATCATTAAATCCCTCTGACTTCTCCATGTATACCTCTTCTTTAATAGTTACATTCAAAAAAGCTGTCTTCAAATAAAATGGCTCCAATTCAAGTGGCTCATTAGCTGAAATACTTAGTACTGTTCGGATTGTATTGAATCGGGCGACATGACTAAATATTTTTATATAGTCGAAACCTTCCCATTGACTGTAGCCTATGACAACCAGTCGCGCCTTGTACCGGTCGATCTCACCATCAGTCTTTCTTTTCACATAATACACCCAGCGATTTGAGATTTCTTGACACCTGGCGGTGGTTCTACTAAAATCCACATAAAATTTTCTGCTAACGACTTCATTTCTTCTTCCATTGTTGCATACCAGTGTATATGTTCTGCGGCCTTCGTTGTCTCAGTATAAATTCTCGGCTCTTCCACTCCAACTAGCATACTTCGATCAGTCACTCAGGATCTTTTATTTCTGCTCGATCCCGCAGTTGTATTTTCGCTAACTCATTTGTATCTTTAGTCAGTAAAATTGTGTCAGGCTTAATTTCAACAGTGTCTGAAATATAGCTTATGTTTTCTGGAAGCAGTGCTGATGTTCCACCGACTGGTTCAAAAACAACTATTTGTTTCTAAATACATAGTTTTCAGACTTCATCCAGAAATGGCGACAATCAACATACTCTGAATATCCAACTAAAACAACTTGTTTTCCTTTTGCGTCCCACTTTTTCCACATTTATACAGGCACATGCACATAACTATATGTGCCAAATGCATGGAGTTTATCAAGCTGTGAAGTCTTCCCAGTGAACAGTTTGTAGGGTGTCTTTCCTTCAATACTAATGCATTCAGTGCTATTAAGAACATAAACAGCAGTGTTAACTGCTTCAGCCTGCAGAAATTTCGGCAATTTTTTTACCAAAAGCATTGTTCGATCAAGTTCGACCACTGTCCTTTTTGTATGTTCAGCACAACCATTCTGCTCTGGAATGTATGGATTGGTAATAGCTAGCATCAGACTATTAAATTTAATAATTTTTCGCATACTTTTATCATCCAACTTCTTTTCACCATCACAGTGAAATGTTTTTACTGCATGTCCACTGCGATTCTCAACCATTTTTATCATTTCAGTAATTTTTACCACAGTCTCGGATTTTTCATTGATAAAATATCCCATGCGAATTTGCGAGTAATCATATGTGAAGCACACAAAGTACTTTACTCTAAACAATAATTTACACACTATTGGCCCACATAGATCAGTATGAATAAATTCACCAGGTTCTTGAGCATGCAGTTGATGCGACTGAAATATGTTCCTATGCTGCTTTCCCTCAACCCATGCTCCACAGAATATATCATCAACTGTTACTGTAATTCTTCATTGTTTAAGAATTTTATGTTTATGGTGTTTCTTTTGATGAACCAGATGCTCGTACCATGTCAGTATGGTGTCCTTTGCTGTAAAATTTTCTTTGCTTTCATATGAAATTTCTGGTTTCTTTACACAAATACCCATGTTAAAATGTTGCCTATGAGAAGGGCTCGAACCTTGATAACACCATTTTTATAAATTCCCATTTGTTTCTAGAAGAATTATATGTCATCCATTTTTCTAGGGCAAATATTTTAGAAAACAAATTTCTACACACATTCGGAACATACAGAGCATTTTACATGTAGCAGGGTAACCATTTACCTTCTACTAGTGACTCGAACCTGATTGTTCCTTTGCCAAGTGCATCGACTGTAGACTCAATGCCAACTTTTATTTTGACAGGTAATTAAAAACATTCGAAAGCTAAAAATCCTTCACGATCATGTGTCATATGGTCAGTCACACCAGAATCAAAAATCCATGCATCATCTTCAAGTTGAGTCTTCATAGCAATACTTACAAAAGCTTGATCGTTGCCATAACCATTTGATGTACTACAATTGTGTTTCATTTTTGGTTTTGGACAGTTTCGTCGAATATGGCCTCTTACTCCACAACCATAACATTTGAAATTTTCTTATCCTTGCTTTTTTCAACCATCACAATTCCAGTCTTCTATGATTGTTTACTGTCACCAATATTAATGCTTTCACGCTCGCTCTTACTTTGAATTTTGTGTTTGGCTGCCATCAATGCCACTGAATCCTCGTGTTTTTCACTTTGTTGTCAGCGATGTTTCTCATCAGAAGTCAGTACATGTACTAGATTATAAAATGTTTGTTGGTTCTCAGGCCTTGCTCACTATGCCTGTTGAAGGTTTTCGTAATCATCTGGTAGTATATCTAATACATTACCATTAATGATGACTCGTCTGGTTATAAATTAGATGTTGCATTCGTAAAACAATTACCTTAAATTTGGCTATGTGAGTCACCATATCATCAGTTAGCTTTATATTTACACAAAATTATTCTGCCTGCACAGTGTGGGCGGCTTGCTTTGTTTTTTGTAATACAGAGTGTATTTTAATCCACATATGTCTAACAGATTCACATGTTACTTGCAAAGACATTACTTTGGACTGCAATGCTTTTACGAGTACCTGACTCGTGGCTCGATCGGCCTTGTTCCATGCTCTCATGTTTGCATCATGCACAGTTATCTCTGCGATGTTAGCTGATGGCATTAGTTTTGTAATATCACCAACACAAACTCGAGGGGCAAAAACGTAAGAAAACCAGTGAACATTATGACAAATATAACTAAAAAATCACCAATAATCCCTAAAAATAGCAGGAAATCCCTGTAAATCACAATAAAATCCCTGTAGTGTCCAAGAAAATATCTAGAAATCTCCAAAGATCCCTGAAAATCTCATAATATCACCGACAATCACATAAAATCCCTGTAGGTCGCAGAAAATCCCTGTAAATTGCATAAAATCCTGGAAAACCACAAAAAAAAACTTGGAATATCCCTGTAAAAGTGGAAAATCGTTAGAAATCTCAAAATTACTTCAGAAAAACTGGAAACCAAACCATAAAATACTAGTTATGATTCTTAAAAAGAGAGTTTTAAATTATAAACATAAAATGGAGATTTGAAAGAAACTCAACTATTGGATAACATATTAAAACTATATTAAGCTAACAACACCATGTAGATAGAATTTCAGAAAAATATAAATGTGAAAAAACTAATTGTGTAATACAGAAATATAAATATAATCCCCTAAAAAGTATTACAAAAAATACATTAATGCAACCTTATAATAGAATCCACAGACTAATCGCGATTTTTGTATACTACACAAAAGTTCCTGTTCCCAAGAATTTGTTGCAAAACTATAGGAGTTGCTGAAGCTGCATTTGTTCACCTCCATTTTTAGCCTACCTTCCCATGAACATATAGGCTTTTATTATTATTACTCTGGTACAAATGGCCTAGAGAAACATATAGCCAGAATGTGATTTCAACATCAAACAATGTAACATCCAATCCAGGAAGTGTCGAGTATTCGTAGTAATTCATTAAAAATTCAAGGCAAACACAGAGAGTCACACAAAATTTCTCGCGCTGTAAGTCGGTGTGTAGCCAACTACACTACGGAGGTTTGAGAAAGATATGCTTCTGTAATAACCTTCCAGCCTGTGTGCGAGTGACTTGACTAAGAGTATGTATGTTCGTGTGTTTGTTAGTGGTGCGAGTGTGTGTGCGCGCATTGTAAAAAAAGTTGTGTAATTTTACACAAAATGTATGTGGCAGCAATGTCTCCACTGACATGTGTAATTTTAGATGAATTTTTTCTGTAGATCAAAGTAAATTTGTCGTACAAATTAGTAAACTGGCATGTACATTGTTCAACTAATTTTACACAGATTGGTATAAAATGAACAATTAATATGTAGCAGAAAATAAATTGCAACTTTTTTTCTCAATGGAGAGTAAATTTACACAAACATAGAAATTGTAATTTCGCCACAGTGTGGGTGTGTCTTTTTTCACTAACAAAAAGTGTAATTACAGATTCACTGAACTGCAAATACACCGTTTCTGTAAATTTTTCACTGTTTTACTAAGCAATTTTAACATCTTTCAGACGCATATCATGCAATTATTTCATGGAGGACAAAGCAGTGTTACCGATCTCCCCAATAAAGTGGGTGTTCCGGGGTTCTTCCCCTACGGAAAGTTTGGATTTCAATGCGCAAATGGTGCTATTTAAGCATTTTTCTTACCTAAACATTGAATATACTGCTTTTAGAATTTGTAATATTTATTAAGTTAAAATTTGTTTAAGTGAACACCTTTATCAAACCTGGAGCTTTGTCCACTCAAAATCAGGGGAAACAGAATATACTGCGATTTAAATACTTATTTATTTATATGTATGATAGCATCTTATTCAAAAAACATTTATTTATAAAAAAATTATTTCTACATCTTATGACGGTCCTGATGTGACGGGGGAAAACAAAGGAATTAAAATTATACATTATTCTGTGTGGATAAAAAAAAATCACATATTATCATGATAAAATTAGCACACCAATAGACCTTGCTTCAGATATTACACAAATTAAACAAATAATTTTTTTTGAAGGAATAGTGAGATTACAGCCTTCGTCATTTTTTTGTCGAGTAAGAAATCTAACTCCTTACTGCTGAGTGCTAGTTTAGGTCAGAGAAGCTAAAACACAGCTTATATATGGTTGGTTACGTGCAATTACATACTCAAAATTAATAAAATTATATATTTATTTTTTCATACCAGATAATAGTAAGTAAACTCCCTTGTCCAGTATTTTGTTGTTTTGAAATGTATTACTCTCTTAGCCTTTTTTAAATGTCCCTACTAATTTAATTTACAATAAAAAATATTTTTAACACAGAAATATAGCTTCAAAGCAATCTAATTCTTTCGTTGACAGTTACAGAGCTTCTTAAAACGGCATATATAAACAGGTGTAAATGAGAGAATGATTACATGTCACACACTTAAAATACTAAAGCTAAATAATTATGCAGAGCAGATTTCGCAAAACACAACACAAACATTTCGAAGCAGTCGCAAACCATGCTTCTTGTTTTTGTGAAAAGCAATATGACTTAAACTTTTCCAAAAACTCTCTTTCTCGCGTCCTTATGGAAGACGAATTCTGTCATAAATGACTTGATGTCTATTGATGCACCTCGGCCGTTATAGACGTGCAGCAAAGTCAAATGAGTGAGACGCCTCTGGTTAATTTTAATGCGCAAGTATGTCTTCAAACGACGAAGTGCACTGAATGAATGCTCTGCGGATGCGGATGAAGCAGGTAGAGTCATTATGAGTACTATGAGTCGGGTTACTTGGTCGAGCAAAACATGTGTCGTGTCACTCTCTTTACCAAACTTTTCAGCAAATGCTGCACATATGTCTGGGACATTTCCAGGAAGATTCTTCAGAAGCTGAAACTGTGTAAGGAGACTGTCTAAATTGAAGTCTTCGGCAAAGACACAGAATCTAGTACTTAATTCAACTTGTGTAGGTACCTTTCCCCAAAGTGATTCCATGATGAGCCTTTCCGCTCAAATATTGCCAACAACTTGTTCTTAAGGAGATCTAAGATTTGGTAGTATTCTAGTCTAAGACTATCTTTTGCCTGCATTTTGGATGATGGCTCTGTCCTAGATGCATGGTAGTAGATTTGTGGCAACTTTTTCTGTCTGGGCTCCACTGGAACATCCAACTCAATCTCTTCGGCAGTTTCATTTGCCTGCTCGTAGATTCTGTTGAAATCTGTTCTCAACGCTTACAATTTTCGAATCACCATCATAGCAGAATGTTTTGCACACGAAGCAGTGATACTGGGATTTTTAAGAACCCAATCTAGTTCTTCGCAAAGACTGAACTCCTCGAAACTTACATTGAGAAAGAAGAGTATTTCAAATTTGCTCAACCTGCCAATCCACCCACAGAAACTAGATTTCCTTTCATCAGAAATAGCTTCTTTTTCATCACTGATAGCTTCTAAAGTTCTTTGAACCCTATTGTATTCTTTTTTTAACCTTTTAAGTGAATCTACCCTGACACTCCAGCGTGTAGGACACAGTGCAAGAAGTCGAGTTGGTTTTACAGTGACCACATCTTCGTCTTCAGCTCCACTTTTGCAAGGAGGCATAATAATATCTTCAAAGATTGTTCTCCTTTTTTGCTAAATCCAGAATGACATTGGGTGCGTCATTGACTGTGCAGAGTACATCGCAAATTCCACTTCTCTGACGAGCTACTTCTTGCAATTCTAATTCAAGTGTATGGTTCAAGCAGTGTACACAAAGAGACATCGGCTGAACAATCTCTAAAATCTTTTCAACTCCTTTCTCTCTTCCAAACATATTAGCAGCTCCATAGAAACAATGTCCTCTGAGCTCAGCCATTGGAAGATTCATTCAGAGAAGCACGTCCTTAATGGCCGCAGCAGGTGCCACCCCTTGCTATCGTGAGGGTTATAAAATCCTACAAATACTTATTTCGCTAATAAAGTTTGTGGCTGAACAAACCGAATACATACAGAGAACTGCTCCTCGCCAGCACAATCAGTAGTGCCACCTTCAATAACAGAGAACCATGGAGAAAATTTAATTTCTACTCTAATTTCACGCATAACCTTGTAAGCCATAATCTCGATAATTTCGTTCTGTATCTCAGGACTCAGTTAGTTGTCTCGTTTTTAAGCCAGAGCTCCAGTTCCTAAATTTCTGATTTTCTCTCTTGTAAGAGCATTACAATATTCCCAGTGTCCCTTTCGTGACCTCGTACTAATAGAACTAATCATAGCAAATAAGCACATTTGAGCACATGAGCCTATGATGTTTGAGAATTAATCGTAACAGAATTTTCTTTTCTTATTATTAGCTGTAAACCTTTCTTGTGGAATCAACTATTTTGATGCCCTACAAATGTTGCTGTAGCATCCTTCCAGGAGCGAAAGTCTACAGAAATGAAAACTAGTTCTGCATCACTATACCACAGGTTGTTTTCCTTTCCAGCCATGTCGCATGCCGTAATGCACACGAAGAACAAAACAATATAGTTTCACTATCATAGTGAAGCCTTTTGTAATTGCTAAACCACTGATGCCGCGCTCTCCTTCCATGACTTGCTGCGTCGGTTCTGGTAGGAAAGAAAAATGTGCTCTGAGGATGACATTTCTCACTGATAAAGGAAATGTCACATATTCGGCCGATGCCTGGCAGCCAGAAAAAGGTGAGATTCTCTGGCTACTATGTTTACGCCGAAAGAACAGTCAACCAGACCGCAAACATAACTAAGAACTCGAACTCGGACTTTAAGCAAATATCGAAATCAACCGACGCATAACATTTTCTGTACAATCTTACCTACCATCCTCCTCCAACCAAAACAGCAAACACCAACTCCGGTATTATATCAGTTTCACAGTCGAGCACACACAACCAGCAAAAGAGATGAATCTGAAAATAAATTACAAACACCTCAATTTTAGCAGGCAGACCACAGATATATCACAACGCGGAGCTGAATTTTCCGACTTTGTTCACTCTAAACCAAGATCTTTGCTTTTGTGTAGTGAACAGGCAAATCGCCCTTTATCTCGGTGTATCTGGTTTGAAACCTGGAATCCATGCCATCGGAACTGACCTTCAAACTATACGGTGACCCAAACATTTTGAAGGCAGAAATATTTAGCTGTGCTGATATCGATTTTACCGAACCTGATACCATCGGGCCCATGCTGGGGTTCGAATGGCGTATCTACAAAACTGTATAAAAGCACGAATCCTAGCGAACTGTAAACATATTTCCTGTGAGTGTGATACGAATAAACTGCAGTTTAGCGAGTGGCTGCTATGTCATCGGTAAAACAAGCAATACGCTGCACGAGTTCGCATCGACGGCCCCACCAGTTTATAAACTGGTCGAAGTTCCGAAATGCATCATTTATTTTCCTGTGATCGCAAAGAGCACGCACGAAGTTGTCGTGACGATTGTCTATCAGGACGAAAAGTAAATAGATTTCTGAAACGAAGAAATCACTTTGAATTTGCAATTGAAACGATGGGATTAAGTTTTGCCAGGCGATCATGCATAAAGTCGAGCGCAGCACCAAACCTGGGACCAGTAAAGCTTGAGACACGAGCGTGCTAACACATGCAAATGATCTGTTTCTATGTAGCATAGGGTTTAAAGTGAACAGGCATGGAAGACAACTTATTGAATGTGACCCAGCAGGCAGAATTCGATGGCAAAATCGAAAAGTTTGTGCTGCATTGCTACCAGCCTTATCTGACCGGCCCCTACCCTTTTGGGCAAAAGGGTCGAATCCCGATACATCGGTAAGATATTTACATCCTGCCTTAGCAATCGTTCCTGCGCATCCAATGTATGCTCACGAAATAGGACAGGATCCACCCCACGACAACCACATTTGTTTGCAACAGTATGCTCCCCCTTTTAGAGCGAGTAATGTGCGAACTAAATGGTATTACAAATGACGAAATGCAGGATGTGGGCAAAACCACCACCATAAAAACTACCTCTCGCACACATCTAAAATCTCGACATGGTAAATATGGCAGGCGGGGGATGGAAGATGGATATAGAGTTCCCATCTTCGATGAAGGAAGCTCAAGGTGAGCTTGCCACTATCAATGTTACTTGGTTTCGCCGAAGATTATAGGATGATATTTATAGGAGCCAAGCAAGAACTGGGGATTATGATAGCCATTTCGCATTTCGATGCAGTGTTGGGAGCCGGAAAATACCAGCAGCCCGTCGCATTTACACTGACCAACAAAAAATGGTTCATTCTCAATGTGACTCCAAGTACCCAGGAATGCATGAACTACTTCGTGAAAAAAAAATTATCGACATAACTTTTAGTAGCTGAAGTTTGTTTACTTGTCTGGTCTTTTCGTCTGCCACGCTAAACCACTGGGTCGTGAATACGTCTTAAAAAAAGGGAAAATCCCACTATGTCATACAGGCATTTCAAACTAGCAAGCAGCACATCATCTCGGCAGACAAATCGAACTTCGACAACTGCAACTTCCAGAACGTAAAAATTGTTTGAATCGCGAAAGCTTTCCGTGCATGGATGTGAACATTCATTACCTTCGACCAAGAAGGATAGACTTAGCTGTATTATATGTTTACCCACTTTCAAGCATTCTACTATGGGCGCGAGTCCTAACCTATACTGAGCCCAGAAAAATTCCGTGAAAAGTCCCTATTGTTGGTCTTGGACACATCCAAACAAAACGAGCGAGTTCAAAACCACATGGTTGATTTTCGTAAATAATTTATTTCCAAGGAAATCATGCCTGCGAAGACAGCTGCGCAGTGCTTGATTTTGTACGGCAGAGTTGTGAACTACGACTATTTTTCTGGGCTGGTTAACATGGTGAGCTAAGCACACACATATATATAGGATGGGTACTGCTTCTCACCTCAGTTTGTATCAGGTTGTACTGTAAACTGCATGGCGTCCAGAGCCAGAGCGGATACATGTTCAAGGAAATTGCTGTGTCCCTCGATGATAATTGCAAAATGCACACACGCTCCTTCCGACTCCCTTATTTGTGAAAGCTGTTGGACTAGAAAAGCAATAAGACGAACGACTGGCTGACTAAGTACTACCCTGGAATGGAGTGGGACGAAGACAAGATTCAATACCACTAAGTATAAAACATGCTGCGCGACTTGCTAATGCAGTATCCGCGAGGACCGATGTAGGTGGCGAGTCCCGATGATCAGAAAAAATGGCTAAGCGACTTGTGCAAAAACGATTTTGAAATCCTCGATGTGCAGCTCAAGTATGGGTGTCCTTCGCTGTGCAAGTTAGAGAAACTTTTCGACGACCAGCAGTGGCACGTCTGCGACAGATCAGAACCCGACTGGACACGCATGTGGAGGAATGCACAGTGGCTGTGCAAATGGTGTGCCTCGTCCTTAGACCAAGAATTGATGAGTTACGACTAGACACAAAGTCACCGAAAACGTAAGATAATTTTAGTATTTGTGTAGTGGCACACCTTAGACATATTCATGTTATATAAAAGTGAGAAAAATTCGACGTGTGCTCATTTAGTTACGGCACAGTGATCCGTGTATCACGATAGCAATAATTTGTCCTACGAACATTTATAAAATTGCCAAGCATGGCTATGGAAGCATTGAATACAGTTTCATCAGAGAAGATCAACACATGCATATCTACACCGAGACCTTCGATTTCAGCGGCATGCAGCATTGGCGATTCTCGGATTTTATAATTGTCTACTAATCAACACAGATTTAAGTGGACTGTCCGGGAACATAGGTCTGTGCTGTGTTCCACATGATGCCACAGATGCAGCTGCCGTGCACCATTTACCAAATCATCGCTCCATCCTAGACTCACGCTACCAACCACATTTCGGTCTATGCCATGGAGTTGCCCCAGACGGGGCATATATCATCTGTCTGCTCACAGCATCCCGGGTCCAAGAAGAATGCATCCTCCCAGAGTACAGCCGCAGAGCACAGCATCGGCACCAGGCACTCGTGTCAGAACCTGCCATGGATGGTGCTGCCTCCACTTTGGGATACAAACATGCACCTAGTTGTCGTCGCTGCCCAGCAGCATATATTGCTGGAGCTATGGATGCCGGACCTGCTGTTGACAGTGGTCCCGCCATTGGTGAGGCAGTAGTCATGGAGTTAACCGTTAAAGAAGGGCTAGATCTGCAGTGTGGCTATGATGACCAAATGTGGACCGGTGGTTTGGGTGACCGAGACAATGGACACCACTATGATCCAGAGACTTGTGCGATGCTTCGCAAGAAGCTGATGCTCACCATCATTCAAGAACTATTTTGTTATGTATGTAACCGTCTTCTTCTAAAGTAAGGAAATACAACATCATCCACATTAACTATTCAAAAAATTTATAAATTTTTTTGTATTTTCTGTCTACCAAATAAATAGGGCATGGAAAAATATTTATTTGTGTGTTTTATTTATCTTGCCCTACTCATTTCTTTTCAATTTATTTTCTCTTAACGTTTAGATGAATTCCTATTGGTAAAATTAATTTTCAATGAACATAATAAATTTAAATAAGTTTTGAAATGAATTCTTAAGGGTAAAAATAAATTCAACGGAATTGGGAAATATTTCAATATATTCTTTTGTTAATAGGTTTTATAAATCACCAAAATTTTTATACAATCAGCCTGGCAGGAGTCATTTTTTTTTTAAGTGAAGGAAAGCGTTATGTATCTTAGAAATTAAATATTTCACCAAAAGTAATTTTAAAAAAATTGNAGAATTGGGAAATATTTCAATATATTCTTTTGTTAATAGGTTTTATAAATCACCAAAATTTTTATACAATCAGCCTGGCAGGAGTCATTTTTTTTTTTTAAGTGAAGGAAAGCGTTATGTATCTTAGAAATTAAATATTTCACCAAAAGTAATTTTAAAAAAATTGCTCGATATATTTATTTTACATCATACAAAATATATTTTTTTCAATTCATGTTCTTTAGTGTAAATATCTCTCTTCTCCATCTGGAGCAAGTCCACCACAATCTCCAGGGAGCCAATACCACATCCATCTCGAGTGGAAGACGAGGACGACCTCTTTAGCTACGGCATCTCCCTCCCTCATCCTTTATCAATACATGGCATGGGTATGTGAATTGTTCTCAGGACATTGGGACCAGGGACTACGCAAAACATTCGCTAGAACTTTTTTTTATTTGAGAAATTGTATAAAAGTATTTTCCTTTTTTTTTTTTTTTTTTTTTTTNCGAAAAATAAATTTGGTTTTCTCCAGTGCTGCGTGTTCGTTCCATGCTTCGATTTTTCTCAATTTAAATTCTTTGTGGGTAGGAGATCTACTGTGTTGTCTTCATTAATTTTTGGCGTTGCACGCAAGGTTCGTTTGCCTTGTTTTGTTTTTTTCATGGACAACGTATAATTTTTATTACCTAAAGTGTAATCATTATTTTTTAACTTAGATATGTTACCCTGCTCGATATTATTTTACAAGTGCATTGTATTTGAGAATTTTTTTCTATGCATCACACCGTGGTAATGAAAGAATGAAATTATATTTTCTTCTCTGCTGAAGGAAACGATGCCGGAAAGGGGCCTGTTAATGTTCTTAATACATGCCTTTCCCTTGGTCTAGGTGAGTGAGGATGTGGTGCATAATAGGAGGCAGTTCCTCACCTCGGGTGTGTTAAATCTGAAGCGAATTTTCTCCCCCCTTACTACCAGCAAAAATTATGATAATCCTTTTTTCGTTAAATGTGATATGGCGTCATTTTACTTCCACAATTTTGTGTGTATATAATTTGGCGCCTATGTTGAGCCCTAATCCGTGTGTTATGAACAATTCATGGGGGTTCAACCCTTATCCTTACTGGAACTGTGAATGTAAAATTGTGGTTTTGTCATACGCATAAAAAAATTATGTAGGTGACAATGTTCTCTTTCTCACTCTCCTTTCTCTCCTTTTATCTATGCTTTATTTTTCCTTTGTGTTCGTTTGTCTGCTTTGTTTTAATTTTTTTTAGATGAGTTGCTTTCTGTTCCGGGATCAGAGCCCCATCTATGTGCCACGATTACGCAGCACTGGAGAAAACCAAATTATTTTTCGAAAGAAAAAGGAAAATATTATTAGTTAAATAACTTTATATAGTTTCTCACAAATAAGTGTTGGCAAATGTATTGCATAGTCCTTGGTCTAAATGTCCAGGAACCATGCACATGGTCATGCCATGTGGATGCTACAGTGGGAGAGAGATGCCGGAGCATAAGTGGTCGGCCTCGTCCCCCCCTCCCCTTCTTCTTCCTTTTCAAAGGCGAATGTGGCATCGGCTCCATGAAGATTGTAGTGGACTCGTTCCAGATGGAGAAGTGAGATATCTATACTGAAGAACTTGAATTCCCTCAAAATATATATTGTGTGATATAAAAGAAATATCTCATGTTCAATAATTTTTTTTAATTATATTTGCTGAAATGTTATATTTCTATGTTATATGTCCCTTTTATATACGTTACAAAAATATTACAGCTGCCAGGCTGGTTGTACAAATATTGAAGTGATTTAAATAATTTGTTAAAAAAAAAGAATAAATTGAATTACTTTTCAATTCTGTTGAACATTTACCAGTAATATATAATTTGTAAAATTATTTAAATTAATTTTTTGAATTGAAAATTAATTTTACCAATAACAATTCTTTTAAACACTAAGAGAAAATAAATTTATCACATTGAAAGAAATGAGCCGGGCAAAATAAGTAAAACACACAAATAAATTTTTTTTCATAAACTATTTTGGTAGCACACAGTCAATACCCAACTTATTTATATATTTTTAAAAAAAGTTAATATAGATGATATTGTATTTGTTTACTTTAAAAGAAGACTGCCACATATATGGCTAAACAAATCTCAAATGATCCCAAGTAGCAAGCAACAAGCAGTTAACAGTTGGCCAACTGTTGGCAATGGTGGCCAAAGTTTGCATTTATGACTATCAGAATTTCTTATATGGTTGACAATTAGGTAAAATAAACAAATTGACAGTAGAGATTTTAAAAATAATCGTAATATCGGCTAATGCTATGACAATGATTGTTAGATTTCAACAGATGCTTCACAAGCAGATGATAAACGAAATGATAACTGTTATTTTCTGCTAGGAAAATATTAGCAGCATGTTTATGGGTCATTTACGACATACTAACTGTGGATTACTGCTGGGGACATACAAGCAGCAAACGTGTGCCACTCATGGTATACCGACTGATACTTACTGACGTGGATGTATTAGTAGAATGGTAATAAACAACTTATGGCATGCCAACTGTTGATTACTGCTGGAGAAATAATATCAGCATACTTACGGCCTTTTTGTGGCATGCCAACTATTCTTTGTTACTGAAGATACATTATCTGCAAACTTTTATGCTCTTTATGGCATGCCGACGATATTTTATTGTGCAATAGCAGATATCATATATGAATTCAATATATATTTTATTTCATGCATATATGTAGTAAAATTATCGTGTGGTATTGCTAGTAATAGGGAAAAAATAGTTTTTAGACTGTAAACCTGCCAAGCGTTACCCGTAAAAAAAATTTATATTTTGCATTTTAAATTCTACCTGAGAGTAGCACGAAAGTAAAATAATAGTCTTGTACACACACCATGGAAATTTCAGTATTGAGGTGTGATACTAACATTTATTGTGTCTATAGCCAAGCCTATAATGTAGCTTGTATGCGTACGACGTATTCAGATTTACTTAACAGCTTTTTAACATGCGTACATGGTAGAGTAGTAACTAAAATTCTAGACTGTGAAAAAAAGATTGGTGAGTTCGATTACAATATATTCTAAACATGTTTTCTTATTTTGAAATAATGCTGAAGATAACATAAAGGTAATGCTAAATAAGTTAATTTTATTGAGGTGAAAAGTAATAATTTTTTGTCCTTGAAAATGCATGGCAGACTACTTCTATGTGGGCTACAAGTGACTTTCCAACATTTGGTTGATGACAAGTGGTTTACTTACGTATACATCATGCTTATATATATAGTTCGATGACGTGCTGGATGGGGCGGATTTCCAAACATTGTGCTAGTTTTAAAACGAGCAGTAATTGGATAGAACAGGACCTTTGTTGACATAGGAAAAAAATTTGAAAAATAGTTGGTAGTAATTTGTAATACATGATAGGCAATAACAAATAACCTTAAATAATCGTAGATGTGGTCATAGTATGTAAACAAAATTATTGTTTGTAGCACGAACTCATTTGTAAATATTGTCCCTCTGTTCTCTAATAAATGAACTAATATAAACCACTAGGTTATAGAAGAATTATATATATAATATTTAAAACAAATACCATAAACACAAACAATAGTTTTCGCTTGGAAAAATTCTTAATGTGCATAAAAAAACCAAATTTAATATTATACCTGCAAAAGTGTTTAATTGCAGACTTTGATAATATAACAATATGCATACTCTAAATGGTGCATGCTTAGCTATAAAAACATTCACATGAAACAAATAAAAATGTATATCGGATACTAGCAAATAGAGTAGTTAGAAACAAATTAAAAAAAAAAAAACACTTGCAAACGAGATTACCATGCATGCGGCAGAAAATGGCTTAAACACTTGCAATACATATGATTTATCTCATTAAAAACGAATGTTGGCAGTAAAACAATTTATGATAATATACTGTAAAGCACAATTAAAAAGTGGGCAGTAAAACATCAGGTTACGAATAGTGGTTCAACCATCCAGATTACGGCTTCTCTTGAGGTATTCCGAAGTCACACTAGGTAAATGCTGGGATGGTTCCTAACTACAGGTCACCGTCGATTACTTCCACGATTCTGCTTCTTTGCACAACTTTCTATGTCTCCAACGACCTCGCTTCCGAAGAGACATTTAAATACCAATATATGTACTTGTTTTGTCTTCTACGAACATTTAATGGAACAAAGTATCAATATATTACCAGAATAATTATTAATACTTCACTTCATAATCGAGTAACAAAGAAGCTTGATGAAGTACGCTTATATTTAACATCGAGCACTGGATAACAACTGAGATAATGCATAAATGGTAAAAACAATGATATATATGGACACATAATATCAAGTTCGTTCAAATGCGTGCAGGGACGAGGCTTCAAGCAAATTGATAGTTTTAAGTCGTACTGTGACTGTTTACGGCAGGAAATTCCTTTGTATGGAAATACGTTCCATAACATTTTACGAGTTGGTTTAATAAATGCTACGTAACAACAACAAACCTGAGGAAAGCATATGTAGTGTTATGGAATCAAATAAAATGTAAAGTTTTTTAGAGATGAAACTTGTGACCTATATGTAAAAACTGTTCCGAATCTCTGCACTAGAAACTGACTACTAAAATGTCTTATCTCAGATATGTTATAAGACATGTATATATATATATATATATATAATTAAAAAAATTATGAGACCCTACATAGTTAATTAGGCTAAGGAATGGACTCAATGCACTGCAATTACTTATCATTTACTAAATATAACAAATATGCCGACAAAATTTTTAAAATTAGTATATTTACAAAATAATACATTTTACGTTAAAAATTGTTTGGTTTTGTAGATAATGCAAAGAATATGTAATTTTTCAGAAACCAAAAATTGATTTTGGTTTTTTCTTCAAAATTTCCGTTAAAAAATGTTTGTTAAGTAATGACACGAAGCAACACAGCTATCAGCAGAGTTCACTCGACTGCTGGATTGTTCGCTAGTTCCTGCTGACACATTATAACTGCTACGTGCCTAGTGTGGATTGTGGTACGGTGATGTGTATTCCAAGATGCGTGCCTCACCATAGAACCTCAGCGCCATTGGGTTGAGGTGACTTATTTAATTGGTGTGTTATGCTGCAGGAAGAACGGATGTGCGCGTTTCCTACTGATTTTTTAAAAATGAAATGGATGAGTACTGTAGTTTAACTTACCCCTACACTAGATTTAGTATGCGAGCATGCTACATGTAGAGGATATGAATTTGTTTTTTTATAATTTAGGTCTGTGAGTGTTCTGGGGTCCTTAAATTATAAGAACATCTGACGATGTGTAGAAAAGTTTCGCTTGTAGAATAAAAGTATGACAAATGTTCTTGCATCAACTATTAGCTTGGTACATGTACCATTTTTGACATATTTATTTCGTTTCCGTACGATATTTCCTTCCTTAAATCGGTTGGGTTCGCATGCATGTTGTAGGCGAGCATTTCGTATATTGTTGTAGTGAAGGAAAAAAAAAACACTTAGCAATACTGAAGATTTTGTTAGGGTTTGATTTACATTCGGGTAGAGAACAAACTTGTCCGAATGTCTGGTTGAGTTAAACCAAGTGCTGCAACAAACAATTTGACCTTAATATTCTGAATAAAATGTAGTATTAAATTTTAATTCTCTTTCATCGCCAGTACTTACAATGTTATTAGTGTCATCGTTTCGTATTTAAAAGTACCTACTCGCAAATAAGTAGATTGTGTATAAATGGCCAATTCGACATTTTAAAATGTTAAATGAAAATGTTTTACATATATTTTATTAATGCTACTATTAGGAAAACTAATACACTTGACATCTTATAGTGGAAGATCTGAGGTGATGATTAACAGCAGACATATTTCAGTGCTAACGATTGTAAAGTGAAATAGAAGTGCAGCAGTGGTTGAATTAAATGGTTGGGGAAATGGGGAGAGTGCCGAGAAATCCTGTTTGCTAATAAAAAAAAATTGTCTATGTGTAAAAATCGACAGTAACCCTGCCAGGAATCGGTCCTAATCTGTTGTGTTAGAGAGTGAGAAGTAGTCTATGAACTATAGCGAAATATTTTTTTTTACCAACATATGTCAGTCAATGGTTGTAACAAGCTGAAGGTGAAATGATTACATTACCCGTCGTTAGATATAATTTGTATCAACTATGTATCCTTTTTGTGAATAGAGCTGTGTTACTTCCGAAGAAAAAGTTAAATGAGGGAAATTTAAATATCGGCTCATGGTAAAAAATACAAGATGGTAGATTCAAAATGAGTTTATATAAGTAATTAGTTGTGCCCGCGGCTCCGCTAGCGTGGACTACAGAATTTTTGTTTAGGTTTTGTTTTAAATAAAGTTGACTTTTAGTTAGTGTACATCTTCTATACTCTATAAATATTATAAAACTCAACGTCTCTCTGTCTGTCTGTCTGTTAGTGCGTTTATCACTCAACAACCACATATCTGATTTACGTGATTTTTTAAAATTCATAGCTATGTTCTCTGGCCAAGTTTTAGTATATATATATTGTTACGTAAAGTAACATAAGGAATATGCAGTGAGGATAATAGTGAATCAAGTTGGAAAAAAGTTTGCTGCCAGCGCACTTTCTTGCAATACGCTGTCTAAACCGTTAAAGAGGGAATAATATCATGTAGTAAAGAATTGTGCAGAATAAAGAGACCTAAAAAAAAACTCCGTTGTAGCATATATCTATCCCAGATATGCTCAATAATGTTCATGTCTGGTGATTTAGGTGGCCAATCGAAGTGTCTAAAGTCAGAAGAGTGTTCCTGGAGCCACTCGGTAGCAACTCTCGATGTATGGGGTGTCGCATTGTCCTGCTGGAATTGTCCATGCCCGTCAGAATGAACAATGGACATGAATGGGCGCAGGTGATTAGACAGGGTGCTTATGTATCTATTACACATCAGAATCGTATCTAGACGTATCAGGGGTCCCATTTAAGGCCAACTGCACACGCCCCATTCCATGACAGAGCCTCTACCAGCTTGAACAATCCCCTGTTGTCATGTAGGGCCCATGGATTCGTGAGGATGTCTCCATATCCGTACACGTCCATCCGCCTGATACAATTGGAAACGTGACTCGTCAGACCAGGCATCGTGTTTCAAGTCATCAACAGTCCAATGGTGGTGTTGGCGGGCCCAGGTGAGGCGTAAAGCTTTGTGTCGTGCAGTCAACAACGGTACACGAGTGGGCCTTCGGCTCTAAAAGACCATACGAATGATGGTCCGTTGAATAGTTCGTCCGCTGGAACTTGTTGATACCCCATCATTGAAACCTGCTCCAATTTGGGAAAGGGTTGCACGTCTGTCACATTTAATGATTCTTGTTAGTCGTCGTTTGTCCCGTTCGTTCACGATATTTTTCCGGCCGTAGCGATGTCAAAGATTTGATGTTTTACCGGATTCCCGATATTCACGGTACAATCGTGAAATGGTCGTACGCGAACATCCAAATGATATCGCTACCTCGGAGATGCTATGATTGAGATACTCTCGTGCACCGACTATAACACCACATTCTAACTCACTTAAATCTTGATAACCTGCCATTGTAGCAGCAGTAACCGATCTAGCAACTTTGCCAGACGCATGTTGTCTTATATAGGCGCTGCCGACCGCATCACTTTACTATGATCGGTTCGATACCTCTCTCATTTGCATACGCACGCCTATACCTATTTTTTTGGCTCTCCAGTGTACATACTGCACTTAAAACAAGACCTGTGTTAAGGCAACGACTGTGTTGTACTTGTGGCTAGGTCTGATTACACAAATAAGAAAAAAAAATGTTAAATCAGGCCTAGGCCCGCTAAACTCAAAACGGCTTCGAAAATGTGCGAATAATCAAAGTTTATATTTTTACTTTAGCATTCGACTTGAAAACACATGACCGAAAATATATAAAACTTGATCATTTACTAATACAATATAAATGCTTACGAAATCCATTACTGCATGGGGCTTAGTTACGTAATCATTTTTTGACTACCTATTATCATGTGTTAAAAACATGGCGAATATGTAGACATGTCACTCAATACATTTTTTTGTAAAAATTATATAAATACTTATAAAATGAAATACGTAACTTTTATTTTATAAAATTATGCATTGCACATTTGGTTTTTGTGATCCCATAATCGAATTCTTCATAAAAATATGTGTTCGTGGACAGGTCACTCGAAACACTAGTCTGCAAGTTTTAAAATTAAAATGCAATTTAATTATAGAACTTTTTCATAAAATTATGCTTTACCTAATTGATGGTTGTGACGTCATAATTAAGTCATCCTTAAAAATACAATTCCGTGGACATGTCGCTTGATATATTTATATCTGTGAATTTAAGAATTTAAACGAAATTGATTACAACTTAATTAAAATATCAAATACATATAATTAATGTCTTTTGTAATTTATAAATAAATAGCTATGATAGAGTTAATTTTTTTTATAAGTTCATAAATCTAATTGTTTTGCTTGATGCAATAGGATATGTAGGGTTTCTTTTAAAAAAATTAATGACTTTTATGAATATACACTGAAGAGCCAAAAAAACTTGTACACCTGCCTAATATCGTGTAGGGCCCCCCGAGCACGCAGAAGTGCCGCAAGACGACGTGGCATGGACTCGACTAATGTCTGAAGGTATGCAGGAGGCAATTCACACCATGAATCCTACAGGGCAGAACACAAATCCAATTTGTGCCAATTTGAAAAAGGGTTGCATGTCTGTCACGTTTAATGATTCTCGTTAGTCGTCATTTGTCCCGTTCTTTCACGATCTTTTTCCGGACGCAGCAGCGATTTCAAAGATGTGAGGTTTTACCGGTACACTCGTGAAATGGATGTACGCGAACATTCAAATGTTATCGCTACCTCGGAGATGCTATGTCCAATCTCTCGTGCGCCGACTATAAAACCATGTTCAAAGTCACTTAAATCTTGATAACCTGCCATTGTAGCATCAGTTACCGATGTAGCTGCCGACCGCATCGCGCTACTCTGATTGGTTCCATACCTCTGTCATTTGCATACGCACACCTATACCAGTTTTTTTGGCTCTTCAGTGTATAAATTATTTTAATATGTAATATTTTAAAAAAAAACCTATTTTTTAATATACACGAAATCAAATATACCTATTTTAAACCCTTGCTCAAACACATGTCTTGATAGATAAGTTGGGTAGTGCCTCCGACATGATGGTGATCCAAAGTTCGGCAGTTCGATCTCGCACCCCTTCACAGGATTTTTTCAGTTCCGGAAATTAAATAACAGCACTACCGGTTGTCACTTGAAGACTTAAACTCCAGAACCAAAGATGTACGACATCAGCGCCCCTATCAGGCGGCAGTTTAACGCAGGTCGCGGGGGAAACTACAGCAGACGACATCCAAGATGTGACGTAGAAACACCATATGCGCATGGGGCACTGATATGGGGAAGAACAAGAAATGATTAACAATGCTGTGCTGTGGACTGAGTATGAACCACATACTAGTCATAACACCGCTGAGCCCAACACCAGTGTAGTTGACTCGTTGAAAGAGTAGTCTGTTGCTTCATGCATCGGGCTGTGTGTAAAAAGCATTGTAGACTTGCCACATCAGCATAGACGACAACACTTTGTGCAATTAATGGACTTTGAATGATGTAGTTGTTTGGGCCTGAGGGAGGCTGGATGTATCTTCCGAAGAATTGCTCGATGCTAGGGCATTAAGTGTCTCATGTGCATCTTTGGTGGTGGAAGTGGTTCAACGATGGTGCAAATGTCGTCAACCTGGTTCCGGATGGCAGCGGCATATGGAATCTCGCCTGAACCATCGCATCATACGAGCAGCTATTGCTGATCGCATGGCGACTGCCGCACAGATTAAGGCCACTTTTGCACCTAGGGTGTCAGCTAGGTCCATTATCAACCATTTGCTGGATGCTGGACTACGACCTAGGGTGCCGCTCGTCATGCTTCCTCTCACACCTCATCATCGTGCAGCCCGCCTCGGATGGTTTCGCGAATGACGCAACTAGAGTGATGAATAGCGCGGAGTTATGTTTATTGATGAGAGCAGATTCTGCTGTGGTGCAAGTGACGGACGATCGCAAGTGTGGCATCGACCAGGATAGCGGAAACAACCAGAGCGTATATGGCAGCGACATACAGGAGAATCTCCTGCCATCGTGGTTTGGGAGCAATAGCCTACAATGACAGTAAGTCTCTGGTGTTTGTTGAGGAAACACTGAACCGTGAATGCTACATCCAGAACATAATCCAGCCCATTTCATTGCCGTTCTTACAACACCAAGGAGATGTCCTCTTCCTGCATGATAATGCCAGTGTACACACATCTCGTGTTACCCAAGATGCTCTCGAAAATGTTCGTCAATTCCCTGGCCAGCAAGATAACCCGACCGGTCCCCCATTGAACATGTGGGGGACATTATTAGATGGTGTTTAGTGCGGTCTGCAATACCGGCCAACAAACCTCCACCAATTGCCACAACAGGTGGAATAAGCGTGGAACACTATTCCCAAAGATTATATCTGACACCGTAATGATCGTATCTATGCACGACTGCGGAACTGCATCGTCGCCAAAGGCGTCTACACAAGGTACTGACATTTTTAATCAAGACACTCTGTAGTCCCTGTCCATAGGTGTACGACACTGTGATCATTTTCATATACAGTGTACAACCTGTATAATTATTCAATACAAACTACATTTTCGTGGGACTATTGTGTCCGTGTGTTCATTTTCCATATTCCACCAGTCGTATACAGAGCCTCTTTTTTTGATTTTTTTTACTATAGCACAAAATAAGTAACTAAAGTTATTTATGCCATATCTCCGAGACTAATAAATCGCTTTCCATGTAATTCTTCCTAAAAGTAGCACTACGTTGTGTCATGTAACATTACTTGTTTTAAGTGGCTCAGTCACTAATGTTCAATATGAAAGTCCTGTAAATATTTTAGGTTAGTTAACCCTATATTTTAAACATTAAACTTATCAAATCCGAAGATGATACTCCGAATCCGACCTCTGTAATGCAGTTGATTGCATGCTAGATTATGGTACGAGATTTACTGGGTTTAGCTCCGGGTAAGGCCCGTGTGTATTTACAATTGTCTCACTACTGTTGCATATGTTTCTGATTTCATCTCTGTTGATATTGTTTTCAACGAGACGTGAAGTCCTACCTACTAACTCAGATTTTAGGATGTTATTTCAATATTCATTGAACTCATATTGAGGAAAGTAGGTTCAATAGATATATATCAGTAACTGCCTGTTTACAGCAGGATATTTATTTTTCAGCTCTGTCTACTAGCTGCAGCGCACATGTTATTTAGTGTCAGAAAGACTCGATGCACTGCCACAGAGTCACTATAAGAGAGAGATTGTGCCATCTCCTGCTGCTGTTTTGTTTATTTATATATATTGGAATATCGAGTATTTCACTCTGGCAATTCGTTTCTGCGCTCGTGCACAGTGATATGGTGTATGTCTTATATTTGGGTGTCTAACCAGGGTTTAAAGTCGATTCCTGGGAATTCCAACCCTTTTCTTTCATTGGAGTTGCGAGGGGTAAAATTATTAAGTTGCGTAATTTCACCAGTTAAAATCACTAGTGTTGGTTTTTTACTTACCCTTCATATGTATATCCACTGTGCTATCCCCAACTCATATTTTCATCTGTTCTATCATCGTTTCCCTTATCTTTATTGCTGTCATCTTTATTGTGTTCCTGTGTCTGTTTAGTTTTGTTTTTTCTAGGATGGTCATTTTCTCTTCGTGTTTCGCAAGATACAGGATACACTTGCAGCACTAGAAAGATACATTTTCCAAATTATAAAAATTAATTTTTATATGATATTACTATGGCGCTCTCGAGTGTCCTGCATTCCCCTGTCCCAGTCAGAGACCCACGCGCATTGTTGCATTTTAGCAGTCATGCAGGCAGCAAAGTGGGAGGGAGAACACCGAAGACATCGGCTGATGACTGCTCTGAAGACTGGCATATAAAACCAACACTGAAGAAAAACATATTTATTTTTTTCTTCCTACAAGTATTATACCTCTAATTTGAAATACGAAAAAAAGAACGTAATTTCAAGAAATCTGATGTATATTTCAAAGAAAAGATTTTACCCTTTCAGAATATATATATATATATTAATTATTTTCTAATAAAGTGTGTGGAATATATATTTACAATTAACATTACTATATACGATGACATATAATTCTCTCTACTCCGCGCACACTATGAAAATGTAAAAAAAAAAAAAATTACTTGAGTGTGAAATTAAGAGCATGGACATTAACACATGAAAATAAATTTATATTTAATATTAATTTTGTAAAATAACTTTTTATTAAAATAAGTGTACCCGTGCTAGGTTGCACGCACCAAATACTTAAAAAAAATTGTTTTTAATATTTATAAATTTATGTAAATTTGGTATGAAAAAAAATATATTTTTATAATAGTTATTTCTTAGCATAACAAATGATTGATCATACGAGAAAACCATCTTCTTTTAAAGACATGCATATGCCTATATCAAAGGTAAACACACCACAAGACTTAAAAAAATAAGCACATGCTATCTCATACACCCATTGCATATTAATATATTTTCTATACTTAATTTAAATCGTTGCTACAAGTCCTGATAGCTCAGGTGGCTAGGGCATCTGTTCTGCGACCCAAAGGTCAGAGTTTTGCCACTCTGCCCCTCCAAGAGATTTTTGTGTCGTCTTACAATAAATATACCGATAAGTAAGATAGCCCCACATTACATATAAAATTGACCTTATACACCGACAGCAGTACTGTTGTGGCGAGCGCAGGAATTAAAGATATATGTACTCTGGTAGGGAGCACAGGAACTAAAGATGGTGGTCCTACCTGGTGGCCAATGTGAGAACTCTGGTGACATGCAAAGGATCTAAAGATGGACAACAGTGATGCACTCTAGTGGACTAAAAAAGCAACATGGTGGATGGGAAACAAATGAATCATACAAAATTACAGATTGAAACAAGATAGTACATGGAAACAATATGGCGGACGGAAACAAGATGGTGGACGCAGGTCAAGTTCAATGACAAAAATGGCTTACGATTGAAACAATACAAGATGGTGGACGGACGATCCTCGGATCCCCAGCCATTTTCCTGGAATCGCAATTTTCCATCTACAGTCGTATTCTTATAATGGTTTTTTAAAAGGCAGAATTTATTCTGGGCCGAGAAAGGGTGACTCATCGTCAAATATGTACTAAATCCATCTTACAAAATTTGGAAATTTTGTGGAACCTTTTAAGTTGAGTTTCATAAAAACTTGATGATGAATTTNAATTCATATTGCCGATTGACGTCTTCAGCAGACTGACCTCTACGGAGAAGTAAGTCAGAAAGCAATATTTAGATGTACTGGGTTCTGTTTTTGTATCACAAGAAAGGCAAAGATGCAAGTCCAATTTTAAGACAAAGTTTCTATCAGTTGATTCTCAAGGCCTGATATAAAATGGCTCAAAATCACTGAAGCTAGTAAAAATTTCTACAATGTAATTTGTGCAGCTTACCACACTGAACTTTACTGAATGCTGGTTATTACAATTGAACGGACTTGCTGAATGCCGGCGGATATTCCTACTCCAAAGCAAGAAATCTCAGTTCATCTGACTGTTCAGCCAGTCAGCAGTACCTTTTTAAATTACTCTGAAAATACATTACTCATGCCGAAAACTATATGCAGGTAGGCCCATCGCGTTTAAGGACAACGAAATTAATAACTCTCCCTTCCTTCTCTGGTTCTTAGAATATTTTTGTCGTCTGTAGAAGAATTCATCACTTGTCCAACACGGTTGCAGCGTCTCTGTATACGCTGTTTGCAAACATTTTCCAAAGCTCTGCTTAGCTCTTATTTTATAAACATTGTGTATCACGCCGAAATGTGTCCAAATCAACACTGGTATGATCCTTGTCTCTTTATTTATGGGCCGGTGTAGTTCAGCTGAGAATACCCAGCTTGTCTTCAATGACGTGAAAGTATTTGTCCAAATTTTCTGCCATCTTGAACAAGCATATTCGAAGCGATAATCAAGGTAAAACACACGCATTTACGGGCTGGAGTTTTTTCAGAGGTTTATTTAAAAATTGCTTATTATTTGTGAACAGCCTGTGATAACGGCTTACCATGAATACTTCAGTGACAATAGCAGAGGATAAAATGAGGGAGATGTCTGTTAAGATTGCAATAAATAGTGCTTTTATTGAGGCAAATCCAAAAAAATAGAGCTCCCCTTTTAAAATCAATGCCGACAAGAGCTGGAAGACAGACTGAATGCAAAACACTTTTGCATCGTTGGACATATTATACTACATTTACTTGTATTCAAATTTAC
This sequence comes from Clitarchus hookeri, assembly GCA_002778355.1. Taxonomy (NCBI): domain Eukaryota; kingdom Metazoa; phylum Arthropoda; class Insecta; order Phasmatodea; family Phasmatidae; genus Clitarchus; species Clitarchus hookeri. The sequence continues at coordinate 207,902 of NQII01000906.1, forward strand.
TTCATTAATTTGGTATTTATATTTTCTACCATTTAACTTTTAGTGGTTGAACAGTTAAACACAGAACCCTTATTCGGGTAACAGAATTGTAAACTACAGGACCAGATTTAATTTTTCAGTAAAGTTTGAAAGGTTGTTTCATTAATTATTTTATTCTAAACTACAATTTTAAGTAAATTGAAATTCTATTGAGAATTAAAATACGTTGCGCTGGTAATAAAATACAGGTATGTGACTTAAGTCTTGTAAATCTTGTACAGCAAATCTTCCTTGGAGAAATGCATAATGATAATTTTGATGTATTTTTTGTCGAAACTGGTATAAATATTGTCTTATTTTTTTTATAGATTTCCGCCATTTCTGGAGACTTTTGAACTACACGGCTTTTTTTTACTCCCTTTGTGTTCACTTAATATCGTAGTCCGATGTAAGGCTAAGACGCCATTTTAAAATTAAGTGTTTGATATACCTAAAACATACAATTTTACATCTTGCTGTGTATAAACCAAGTAAATAACTAAATAAAATTTGCCACAGAACTATTTGTTTGCCAAATATGGTACAAATAGGTCAAAAAACTAATTCATTTGCAAAATGCTATCTTACATAATGGCGGACAATATATACATCGTGTAGATACAGTAAATAATTGTTATATCCACTGTCAGCATACAAAGATAAATTGGAACTGATTACATTGTCACGATATTATGGCATTCTAAGCTAAAATTGCTATATGTCCACTATTTTAAAAATAAGTGCCTGTCGTATTAAAAACTTTCCTTATTACATCACCTGCCGCAGTACTATATGTCTGCCAAATTTTGTAGGAATTGGTCAATTCTTTCCCGAGATATGAAAAACAAAGTATTTTTTCATGTAGCGCTGTCATAGAAAATGGCAGACGAAAGATGCTCTATGTAGACACATTTTATAGTTGTAATATCTACTGCTAGCATACAAACTTAAGTTTGAATTTACATGTTTTCGATGATATAATATTCTAAGTTAAGAGGCCTATATGGCCACTATTTTGAAAATAAGTGCCTGGTATACCTGAAATATATAATTTAACGACATATGCCATAGTACTACTTGTTTGCCAAATTTAGTAGTAATTGGTTCATTGTTAACCGAGATGTGATTTAAAAACTGTATTTATTCATGTAATGCTATCTTACAAAATGGCTAACGAAAGTGATTTTCTGTTGGCATATATGATGCTTGTAGTAAATACATTCAGCATACAAAATGTGGTCGAAATTGGTTCTGTGGTATAGTATATAAACCAATTGAACCTAAATAATTTGCATTGCCGCCATTTTGAAAATAATTACGTCGTCATGTTTAATTGCTTAGTTAACCTGACCTATCATAGTATTACTTACATGTCAAATTAGCCGAGAATTTCTTTGATAGTTTTCGAGATATAATGTAAAGTCTTTATTTTTTCATTTAGTGCTATCTTCCGGAATGGCACACCAACAACATTACCTATCTCAAAATGTAATGCTTACAAGTTCATATGGCAACATATATCATTTGGTATAAGTAGGTTGAATGGATCCCGAAATATGAAATATCACCCTAAATATTAAATTGTCCCCTATTATGAAAATATGTGCCCGGCGAGGTCGAAAACTATATAAGTCAGGTGTCCTTACGAATTACTATATACTATGTACCAAGTTTGGTGAAATTCGGTTGATACCTTTAAAAATTTTTTAATATGGGAACACACACGCCCAGACACACACATGCACACATATATATGTTCACACACAGCCACACAGAGAGGAAAGTGATCTCATAAGCCTTTTTTTCTTTCGGAATATAGGCACGTGGCTGGATTTTCTAACATTCCCCTAAACCTGAACAGCAATAAACTACTAATAACTAATGAGCCTACTTTCCCTACATGGATGTAAATAAATTTTAGTGAAGTTGTAGACGTTGACGTATCATTGACAGCTATATAATTAGATATGAGACAAAAAAAAAAGCAAAATATTATTACGACAGTTAAAATACACGAGCGGCTTACTCCATATTCAAATTCAGAAAAACTCATAAAATTAAGCTAGTGTGCAATCAACTCCATCATGTAGGGGTGATTCGGAGCAACAAGTTCGGATGTAATCAGCCTAAAGTTTTGCATGATATAGTTCACTAACCTGAAATATTAAACGGCCATTATTTTGAAAAAAAAAAAAAAAACATTTGCCTGAGTCACTAAAAACGTAAGTTTATTTGGTCTACCAAAAGTTTACGTGTGTAAAAAATTCGGTGGAAATTGGTTTATTGATCTCCGAGATATGGCATGAAAACCTTATTTTCTTTAATGGCGATATCATACTATACTGCATAAAAAGAGACTCTGTACATGATGTTTATAATATATACTGTCAGCATAAAAAGATTGATTAAATTTCTTTAATTGATAAATAGATACCAAACATATCCAAATAATTACACATCCTAATAATTATATGGCCACCATTTAGAAAATTATTGTCTGACCCAATTTAAATCACGTAACTTTACATGGCCTTCTGTAAGTGTGCAAAATTGTATGAAAATTAGTTTAAATGTTCCCGAAATATGGCAAAATGTTCAATTTAAACCCCCACACATTATTTTACAAAGAAATCCGGCAAAAGAGTATTTCTGTATACATAAATTATGCATACGATTAATACTGTTAGTGTACAAAATTTGGTAGAAATGTGATCAAACGTTTCATAGAGAACCCTATTTAAAAATACATGCTGCACATAACACATGTTAATTTACATACTCGACTGTAGCAATACTTGCGTGAAATTTTGTATGAATCAGTTATTGGGTCCTCGAGATAAGGTATAAAACCTTCTTTGTTCATGTGGCGATCGTCATAAATGGAGGACGAAAAGGTTATGTATTAGCACATTCGATGATTGCTTTAGGTACAATATATAAAGTTAAATTAAAACCTGTTACATAGTTTCGTAGATATATCAAACTAAGCTAACACATTATGTCATATGGAAAATAGGAGACACTCTTAAAACAAATAAATTTATATGGTCTACCACAGTACAACTTCTACGCCAAATTGAAAAGTAAAATATATTGATTGTTTCCCGAGATACGAAATAAAAACTGTATTATTTTATGTGGGGATTTTTAAAAAATGGCGGAGGAATGAGGCTTTGTATTGACATTTTAGATGGATATAATAAATTCTGCCAGCATACAAAGTAATGTCAAAGTTTGTTTGGTAGTTTTGTAGATAAAAAAATCAGAGTTAAAATTTGTATATGGCCACTAATTTGAAAATCAATGAGTCTAACCCCTTAACATTTATCAGTTTACATGACCTGCCATAATGCTACTTGTTTGACAAATTTGGTAGAAATCGGTGTTTTTTTAGGTGATATTGCATAATTTAAATTTGCTATGTCATACTTTTTTACAAAATGGCGGACGAAAGAGATTTTGTGTGGATTTATTTTATGGTTGTAATATGTTCAACCAGGATAGAAAGTTTAATTGGAATTAATTACATAGTTTCGACAATATAACATACAAAACTTAAATAGCTATATACCCGCAATTTTGAAAATGTTTGTCTGACAAACATAAAACACATTTGAGCATATCAACTGCTGCAGTACTAGTTGTTTGTAAATTTTTTTTACGAATCGGTTTATTGTTTTCTGAGACATGACATAAAACCTTTATTTGTTCTTGTGGCATGCTCTTATAAAATGAAGGACAAGATGTGCTCCATGTAAAGACCTTTGATGTATGTACATAAACTCCTAGCATACCAAGTAAAGTTCAAATTAATTACATGGTTTCGAAGATATAGCATGCTTTAAAAAAATAACTAGAAAGCCGCCATTTTGAAAACAAGTCTATGACATACTTGAAATACATTTGTACATATAAACTGATACAGTACTATTGGTTTGCCAAATATGGTAACAATCTTTGAATTTTTTCCCGAGTTATTACATAAAATCTATATTCATTCAGCGCTATCTTACAAAATGGCGTACAGAAGTGTTTTTTGTCTTACATTATTCTTGTGATAGATACTGTAAGCATACAAAATGTGTTTAAAATTGATCAAACATTATGATAATTATACAAAATAAATCAAAAATATATGTAAGGCAGCAGTTTTTAAAAGAAGTCTCTCATAAATTTTTATTGCATACATTTACATGGCCTACCAGAGTATTACCTATGTGCTAAATCAGGTGAAATTTTGTTGAGTAGTTTCCGAGATATAACGTAAAAGAATAATTTTTTCAATTAGCGCTATCTTCCAAAATGGGGGACCAAAAACCATATCCACTTCTGAATTCAATGCTTTCACCTTGCGTGTTTACACACAAAACTAGGTATAAATAGGTTTAATGGTTTCCGAGATATGACATATCACCCTACATTTTAAAATGGTCGCAATTTTGAAAGTAAAGGTAATGCAGTGTCGAAAACTAAAAAATTGCGATGCACTTACTTAGTAGTGTCTGTGTACCAAGTTTGGTGAAATTCGGTTTTACGCGTTCCAAAAATTAAAGAGTGGGGGGAGGAGGACACGCACGCGCATAGACACAAACGCATACATACACACATATACACATACTCACAGACAGGAAAGTGATCTCATTAGTCTTTCTTTCCTTCGGAAAGTAGGCCTTAAAATGAAAAGGATATCCCAACTTATTAAACACCTAAAAAAAATATAAATTTAACGTTAGACATTAACATAATTGTGTTGCAGATACTGTACAGATTAATTTATTCCAGTTATGAATAACCCCTACTAATTTGAATTATAATAACCAATGGTAATTTATTTGGTAGCGCTGACCACTTATTAATCAAGTTCATTAGCAATCAAATGCATCAAGACGAACACATTCATTGAGTTCTCACTCATTTTAAAATTATTGGAATATTTATTGAAAATTTTGTGTGAGATTAAAATGCGAAAGACCTGAAACTTGTATCCAAAAACAGTAGTTTCATCCAGATAAAATTACGTGCTTATGATGTCACAGTCTGCCTATGATAAACTACTACGTAAACGAGATAAACTGCCATTTTGGCTGAAGTTAATGATGTATCTTACTGCTGTATACTGCTACAATATGCGTGCCTTACATTTCTAAAAATGTAACTGCACTGCATCTTTTAAAGGACGATAAAAATGCCAGAAAATATTTATTGCAAAATGCATACAATTTAATGTCATTGGGTGCCACTTATATTTTAATTTATTTTGGAAATATTTCTAATTCTTCTGGAAGAAATTTCTAATGCGATAGTAAAACTGATTTCAGACAGTACAACATCTCTAGGCCACATAAATAGAATCACATAAAGCCAAATAAAAAGGTTTACTTTGATTAAATATTTTTGAACAAATAATAAAGGCTTATACATTCATAAAGCCTTATACATTCATCCTCGTAACTGTGTACGTGTCACATGAATTTATGCAGAATGTACGTTGTGTCCAGCTGGTACATATTCCTCTGCCTGCCTTGGACCTCGGGGTGACACTTCGGCGCAGTTGCGCTGTTTTTATGGATCATAGTTGCATTTGGTTCTCCTGCAGCAAACAAATGCTGTAATCGCGTTGACTTACGTCACGCAAGAAGTTCCTTTAGAAGAGGCACGAGAGGTGTGCCCTCCCAGTTTACCGTACGTCCAAGTACACACAGGGGTTGTAGTGGCTGAGCGGTTAAGACTGCTCGCTTTCCACCAAGGCAAACCGGGTTCAATCCGCGGCCGGGACATCCCGGATTTTCACAAGTGGCAATCGTGGCAGACGATGCCGCTGGGGTTTTTATCGGGATCTCCCGTTTCCCCCAATCATGCATTCCGGCGCTGCTTCGTGCTCACCTCATTTCGCCATCAATGGCTCTCAAGAACTCGTTGTTAAGAGCCGCCCAAATCTGTTAACTGAACTCAATTCCGTGAACACACTTAAAAACACCCACTCTTTCTCTCTCGTAGCGTGAGCACTTTTTAAAGCCGTCTTATTTGGAATAATATTCAATAAATTAATTTTATTTTAGCTTTAGGCGTTATTTTAGTGTGCGGTGGAATATACACACTGTGTTTATTGCTAACATGGCAATTATTTTTTTAAAAAGGTGGTTAGAGGATAAAAAATGGCTTAAAGGGAAAGTAACTAGGGCCGCAAAAGTATTAACTTTACCGTGAACAACCTATATAATGCCGTTATACCCGCATAATTACGTTTATATTGATACTAGCTGTGCCCGCGGCTCCGCTCGCGTGGACTACAGAATAATTGTTTAGGTTTTTTTTGCTAATAAAGTCCATGCTTTTTATACTTTTTCCTGACAATGTCTGCACTTGATTTCAATTTCAATCAGTGCAAGGTGAAAAACTTCGTCATTGAATGTTGCTCGCGTGTTTAGTAACAAACTTATAGGGAGAAATAACGGTATTTGTTAGTAGACAGACACTGTCCATAAACACAGAACAGAGCCTTAACGATGTCATTTTTTGGTGCTAGAATCGCTCTGTTACTTTCTTTGTAAATCTGGGTAAACGCTAGCAATCAGTTCCGTATCCCTCTGCACCAAATTACTAAAATCCCCCGTTAGTGACACAAGCCCTCAGCATCTGTTTCTAACCACCCATCTCCAATTTTTAACACCATATCGGCATAATGGCCTGTATCAGCGTCATTGTAGAGGTGCACTCTCATATTTGTCGTCAAGCTGAATTTCTTGAAATTCGCCCATAAGCTTGACGACTTAAGACAGACTTTGATTTCATCTGCAGGTGTGACCCTCTGAATCACCGGTAGAGTTCGGAGGAAGTCACCAGCCAGTAATACAACCATTCCTTCCATAATTTATGTATTATTTCGTATAAACTGTAGAGTTCAGTTAAGGGCCTCTGTCGCTTTTTTGTGTGACATTTTGCTTTCGTCCCACACTAACAACTTACATTGACGCAGCATTGTACCCCGAGCGCTATTTTTAATAAAAACGTTTTCCTGAGGGAATAAGATATTTTTTCGGTATAAAAAGTAGCCTATGTTACTTCCCGGCCCTCCAACTATCTCTGTGCATAAAAGCACGTCGATACGTTGCTCTGTTGTGACGTGAAAGCACAAACAAACAAACTCACTTACGCATTTATAATATTAGTTGGGATGTGTGGTGTTACTCTTTAATTCTTTTAAGGTGCAGTTCTTGCGTTGGTCCATTGGCCAGAAGTGCACCAAGTAGGGTTTGTTTCCAGTCCACTCTTTGAAATACGGTTTTAATAAGACATACTGAACTAATTATAGCAGCACTGGTTTTGGTTAGGGTTCATATAGCATGCCTTTTCATTTTAGTTAACGTTTTTTCCGTCATTTCGCCTCATTGTAGTGCCTCAGGGTTGGAAAAAATTGAAAAATTGACTGTTACAGGTGTTGTGTATTTGAGCTTAAAACCACATAGTCCAGTTACGTAAGTCCAAAGAGCGGTACATGATTAACGCTCTTATTTAAATGCACGATATCACTGTATCAGTTGCAAATATCTCAAGAAATGTTTCTGAACTTTTCCATACAGTTGCTAAAGAAAAACTTTTTTTTCCTTTGATGAAAACTCTTAATTTTTGCTTGTGTACTAAGGAAGGCAAAACTAAATAAATGAAATTATTATTTGTTGTTTTAAAATGGTATGATTTGCCGTCAACTAGACGAGGCACTGACCACTGGCACCACCCCACTGTGTTCCTGGTGCAAGGTTTTGATTTAGAAGTGTAATGGCTGGGTGGGCGGCAGGGAACTTGCGGGGCCCATAATCTCGAGGTCCATGTATCGGAACCATGATCTGCATACTTACATTATTGTCTTATTTTTTCATAAGGAATAACCTGCTGGAGATCAACTTTTTTTTTATTAAAAAATCCAGTATATTTATTTGTTAATAATACTGTGAAGAAATCAAATTGTACATTTGTGAAACATCTAGCCAAATGCACAGATAGTTTCATACTGAAGAGGTATTTATATAAATATTAATTTGTGCACATATCATTTTATATGATGGAATGACTGTGAGTGTCTAGTACGTAAGCGTACAAAACTACACTGGAGAGCAAAAAAAATGGTATAGGCGTGCGTATGCAAATAACAGAGGTATGGAACCAATCAAAGGAACGTGATGCGGTCGGCAGCGTCTATTTAAGAAAACAAGCGTCTGGCAAAGTTGCTAGATCGGTTACTGCTGCTACAATGGCAGGTTATCAAGATTTAAGTGACTTTGAACGTGGTGTTATAGTCGGTGCACGAGAGATGGGGCATAGCATCTCTGAAGTAGCAATAATATTTGGATTTTCGCGCACGACTATTTCACGAGTGTACCGTGAATATCGGGAATCCAGCAAATCATCAAATCTTCGACATCACTGCGGCCGGAAAAATATCGTGATCTAACGGGACAAACGACGACTGACGAGAATCATTAAACATGACAGACGTGCAACCCTTGCTCAAATTGGTGCAGATTTCAATTCCTCCTGCATACCTTCAGACATTAGTCAAGTCCATGCCACGTCGTCTTGCGGCACTTCTGCGTGTTCGGGGGGCCTTACATGATATTAGGCATGTGAACTAGTTTTTTTGGCTCTTCAGTGTACATATGAATACAAATCTGCAGTAACATGCCATTAAATGCTTAAGAGCTCTCTGCAATTTACCTATAAATGGATATTGTTCGATTTAGCCTACTTTCCGAAGGAAAGGCTTATGCAATCACCTGGTTGTATGTCTGGAATGTATGTACCACACTAATAAATTTTAAACCCGACAACCGAATTTCACTAAACTACTTCGACGTATAGTATTTGATAAGTACATCAGACATTTATAGTTTTACATCATGCAGTGTACTTATTTACAAAATTGCTGCATTTTTTAATTTTGACTACTATGTTATATTTTAGGAACCAATAATTCGGTTTAAACTGAATTTGGAATATTCGCAATGTATGATATAATCAATGTATTTGGAAAGCTATAATGTCATTAGTAATCCATTTTTGAAAGACAGCGCAAATAAAAAAAATAAAAAAATATTTTCAGTTATATTTTGGGAACTATTTCTCCGATTTGAGCCAAATTTGGTAATTTAAAAAAGCATGATGTAAGCATTAATAAGATAACTATAATGTAATTGGTCGTCCATTTAATAATATCGTGCAAATTGAAAAATAAAGCTTATACATTATATCTCAGGAACCATTTAACCGATTTAAACCAAATTTAGCACACTGACTGTGCGTGATGTACGTATTTAATGGTTACAATGTTATTAATCGGCCATTTTGAAATATAGTGCAACTTGTAAAGTAAAGTTTTTATGTTATACCTCGGTAACTACACAACAGATTCCTGCCAAATTTGGCATATAAATATTACTATTGTAAGTCATGATCATATATGCAATTGAAATAGATAAAGCATATAAAATCGTTTATTATAGGCTTATTTGCAGTCTCTACCATACTCTTTGTCCGATTTCGACCAAACTTGTTATACTGAAATTATTATCTGAAAGCATGAAATGTGTCAAAGACATAGCCTCTTTTGTACGAGATTTTTTTAGATAGCGTTATATGAAAATCAAGTTTTAATGTTTTATCTCGGGAAACAATCAACTAATTCCTACCAAATATGGCACTCAAGAAATGCTATGATAGGTCATGTAAACTGACATGTTTTAGTAGATCAGGCAATTATTTTTATAATGGCGGCCGTACATACAATTTAAAATACTATGCTACAGCAACGACACCATGTAACAAATTTCAACTAACTTTGTATGCTGGAAGTATCTATTATAATCATTAAATTTGTCTGCTGATAACCTGTTTTGTCCTCCATTTTGTAAGATTGTTCCACACGAATAAGTAAAGTTTTGTCATATCTAGAAAACAATCAACAAATTTCTTCCAAATTTGGCATACAAGTAATACTGTGGTAGGTCATATAAACTGAAAGGATATTTTTTAAGAGGGCCAGACGTTTTATTTTCAAAATAGCGCCCATATAAACATTTTAGCATACCATGCTATATCTACAAGATAAAATAACCAATTTTAACCTTACTTTGTATGCTAAGAATAGTCTATATAAAAAAGAATGAACTTAGCGAATACATTAACTTATTTTCTCGCCATTTTGGAAGATTGCTCTACATGAAAAGTTAAATTTTCGTCTCCAATCTTGAAAAACTATTAACTGATAACTACCAAATTCAGGAGAGAAGATCTACTTTTGTAGTTCAACTAAATTTATATGACTTAAGGAGGTAGCAAAATATTTTGAAAATCACAGCAATGTAAATATTTTGTCAGTATGCCACATGTCCAGAACAATTTCAACCTACTTAATACGTAACAGTAACTATGACAAATATAGACTGTCCCAATATATACTAGTTTTTTTTCCCCAGTAATAAAGATACAACCACTTAAAAAATTTAGATTTTTTTTGTATTTCCGGGACCATTCAACTGATTCTTACCGAACTTTTCAAACAAGTGCCACAGTAGGCCATCCCAGTAAACACAACCTGTCGGCAAAGTGTTGGCAAATTGTTTACACCATACTGGAACTGTAGGCAACTGTCGTTTCTATGCAAGAATATAGCTAATTTGACAACGGCGTGATGTCTTTTTTGAGACAGGATGCTAGCTGTCACGATAAAGACAAAGGCCTGGTGTATCATTTAGAATAACAGATGGACATCACCGAAATTATGTCGCCATGATACTTCACAGCAAACATGTTGCCAGCATCTTACAACGATTGTGAGCCGATTCCGAAACAGTTTATTTGTCTTGTCATTAAGATTGCTAACATCTTATTGTTTCTGGCCCAGTACCAATTTAAAGACAAGGCACTTTATCAAAATAAAGATATTTATATGATGTATTTTTGCCGACAAACATTTGGAAAATGTTGTGACTATGCAATAAGTTAGCTATCTGTCAGTGGCATAATGTCTTATTCGTGACAGAGTGTTAGCCATTTGGATAAATATAATGACCCATTGTATAATTTTAAATAACGGATGGATATCACTCGATTTATGTCGCCATGTCATCTCACAGCTTACTTAATACCAATATCTGAATGACTATTCCAGGCTGATCCCGACACAGCAACTTAGTGTTTTCGGTATGCTGGCCAACATCTTATTATTTACGGCCCAGTAAAGTTTTCGATAAATGGCTCTTTATCAAAATAAAGGTATTTATCTAATGTATTTTTGGCGAAAAAATACCGGAAAGTGTTTTGAATACGGAAGAAATTAAGCTAGCTGTTAATAGCATGATGCATTTTTTGAGACAACGTGTAACCGTTAGGATAAAAACAACAGCGCACTGTATTTTTTAGGGTAACTGATGGCTATCACCGAAATTATGCCGGCATGATATCTCACAGCTTACCTATCGCCAATTCTCATATCATATTTTGGCCCGATTCTGACACATAAAACAAATCTTTTCGGTAAGCTGGCCGACATATTATTTATTCTGGCCCAGAAATGTTTATAAGACAAGGAACTTTACTGCAACAAAGATATTTATATGATGTCTTTTTACCGTCAAACTGTTGAGCAGTGTTTTTAAAAGGCAAGAAGTTTGATAGCTGTTAATAGCATGAAGTATTTTCTGAGATAGTTTGTAAGCTGTCAGGATAAATCAATGGCAAACTGTATTATTAAGGATAATGAATAAATATAACCGTAATTATGCTGGCATGATATCTCACAGAAAAACTGTCGTCAATACTTCAAATATATATTCTGGGCTGATTTCAATACAGCAGCTTTGTTTTTCGGTAAGCTTGACAACATATTATTTACAAGCTGTGCCCGTGGCTCCGCTCGCCTGGACTACAGAATTAGTGTTAAGGATTTTTTTTTTAAATTAAGTTGAATTCTACAACGTGTTAATCTTCTATACTCGAAAACTTATTATAAAACTCAACGTTTTTGTGAATTAAGTGGTAAAAACACTTATTATTATTTCTCTGTTATCCTGCTAATATTATAAATGCGATAGTCTATATGTGTGTGTATGTATGTTTGTTGAAATATGGCATGTAGGCACTTAATGTCTTGGAATAGGAAATAGGATACTTTTAATCCCGGAAAATTTTACGGTTCCTGTGGAAAAACAACAAAACCTAATTCTGCAACGGCTGGAAACGTGACCGAAATATTTGTTTCCTCTGGTGTCAGAGTTTATCAGGCCGCCCAAGGACCTCTGAAATGGCTTAATGACTGCTATCAATTGATAACAACCGGGACCGAATATTTAACGTGCTCTCCGAAGCCCGGAAGCGCTCAGATATTATGCCACTAAACGGTCACTTATCCAAATGTGTGCCGCTGGGAACATTGCTTAACTTTGGCGATCGACTAAGATCCCTCAGCCAAACGAAAAAAGTAGTACCCAGGTACACTTATTTCTAAAGATACAACTTGATGAAACTCACATTTTTATTTTCATACATCGAAGTTGAAAAGCGGAAATGTGGTAACTACGCGATAGTTGCACAGATACACTCCAAAAACAATACCCTACTTCTTAGCTATCGGGTACAAAATATTTCCTTCCTTTTTTGTTGCCGTATTCATTTAAAAACCTAAGCCAACATAGCATATTATTATAATTCTGTTTTCACATAAATTAATTGTCTTTTCCCAATGTATTTATTAGTGTATCACTGTAAAACTCAATTGTACCCGGGCGAAGTCGGGCCGGTTAGCTAGATGGTATGGATATGCTACCGCGGAGTTTTTTTTTTTTTGGTCTTTTTATTCTACAAAATTCTTTACTTCATGACATTGTTCCATATTTAACGTTTTAGCAAGCGTATTGCAAGAGAGTTCGCTGGCGGCAAACTTTTTTCTGACTTGATTCACTATTATCGTTTGTAAATTTTTTGAGATATTTTCTTGCAATAAAAAGTAGTCAATATCACCTTTTAGTCCTCCAACTAATTCTGTGCAAGAAATTACGTCGATCAGTTGCTCGGTTGCGACGGTGCATTGTGATTCCGTTTGTGTACTTTTTCATTTTTCAATAAGAATTTCCCCAAGGAAATGAGATACTTTTTCAGTATAAAATGTAGCCAATGTCACTTCCCGGCCGTTCAACTATCTCTGTGCAAATAATCACGTCGATCCGTTGCTCTGTTGCGACGTGAAAGAAGGACAAACAAACAAACAAAAAATAAACACTTTCACATTTATAATATTATTACTTAGGATTACTGCCCAGTAACATTTTCGAGGCAATTACTATGTATAGTATTAGTAAAAGTATAGTAAATGATAAAATAATATGTTTAATAGATCTACAAAATCATATAACCCACAGTTTTAATATACAGTATTAGTAAAAAAGAATGCCCCAAATTTGAAGGTCTATAATATCAAAACCATACAAACTTGCTTGAATAATCAAATGATCCGCGGAACCGTGAAGGTTGTTTACCATACATTCATAAATGTTCTATGTGACCACCATAAGCGGCCCGAACGACATTTACGCGATAATCAAACTCGTTCCACTCTACTCTGTACTGTATAGGTTAAAATGCTGGAATGTCGTTTCAAAGTTCTTAGGTTCGGATCCAGCATTTGGCAAGCAAAATATTTTCATGTCACATAATGTGTTGAAAAGTAAATTAATAGAATATACGTTAAGAGAAAATAAAATTTACTTAAAATTGTAAATCGAACAAAAACTTGCCTTTGGTAGATCGCCGTTTGTGGCACCTACCGAATATGGATTACATGTCTATGTTGTTAGGGTATAGGACAATGAATGAAACACATAGTTCAATATATCCTTGTGCCAGAGGCGATTGCGCACACTGCACACATGCCCTAAGGAATTGTTTAGAAATAGCTTGGCGATCTGTTTGTCTGCGCCAGAGTAGCGCGACGACCCTGCAGTTTGCTTTAGTAACAGCATTGAAGGGCCTGTTTGGGGACCATTGTGATCGGGGAGGGGGGGGTGTCATAATTGGTCTCGTCATCTTTGTCTCGATTACGCAAAGACATATCTGACATCCTTTTCGTCTCTCTATACTTGCGGCTTCGTTCTGCCGAAGTTAATGGCGATTGTCGGTTTTGTGGAGGGATTTAGACTCGGATCCTTGCACTTCTTTCGCGGAATGACGCTGTTTCACGAGTTCAAAGCGTTATGACCCTTGGTGGCTCATTACACTCTTAGGAAAGGTTAAGTTTAAGGAAAACAGGAAAACCTCAGATAATTAAAAAGATTGTTTGAAATGATTAATAATGGCTTTACTTGATCTAAAGTTAGAAGAGTATGCAATGATATTCAATTAAAGTTAAGTCCAACGAAAGTGAAAGGGAAGGACTTAAGGAAGATTGTTAGTTAAGGTGGGGGATCACATATAAAGGATAACTTACCCCAGTCTCGCACCCGGACCCTCTGACGGAAGCAGCCCAAGGAACAGCCGCTGTCTGGTCTGATGTTCGTAGTAGACGATGCCAGTCCTGGTCGTTGACGTCTATTTCACACTTCTCGCCCCAGCACGTGACCGTTGACGAACTTTGCTCCGATTGGTTCCCTTAGTGCTTTGGAGGCGGGCTGTTTCGGTTTTCGTGTTACTTCCCTGAAATGCTCTTGGATCAGCATCTTCGCTGTTGCCGGGCGTCTTGTGTGAATGCCCCGTCGACTTGCTGCAATCATTCTTAATCTGATGTTTTGATACTCCAGCAGTTTTGTGGCTTCTTCGCGCCATTATTCTGTCGTGTCTGCAATCGTTCTGGCTTGGCGTTAGTGAACTCTGTGGCGCCTTTTCTTAGGTTTTGCTTGGTTAGGAAGTTTGAACGGGACCAATCATAACAGTCCCCCCCAAGGTGATTAAAAGGAGAGATGTCCCCATCTCTGGAGGGATGGTTAAGAACTTAGTCGAGTAGTGACATATTTGCTTGAAAAATAGTGTATGTCTAGGGCAATGGTAGAAGAGGAGTGTGTAGTGTGGATTAGAGACTTGGGAATGGCCCTGCAATGCTCATAGAAGAGTTACACGGAATAAGTGTTATGGAGAATGGCATAAAATAGATGTTGGTCACACTGATGGTTCGCCGCCGGCCGGTGGACTCTGCGCACACATGGGGGCTGGCAGTGAAGTTGCTGACCGGTGACATCGGGCTCCTACTTCCGCTGTCTCGTGCGAGGCTTGGCTGTGATGGTAGGAAGAGGAAGGGAGGGCGAACGGATGTTGGACATACATTAATTTACACATACATTACCAGACACTTTTCCGTCGTCATACATAGGAATCTTGTCATATAAAATCCAATAAAGACATGATATTAATTAAAAATAAACATGAGTAAAAGTGACTAGTCAAGTGTACTATTTGACTTCCTTTACATTATACTGTTTCATATCGTAATGTTGAACAAACACTCTCGGGTAAATACATACGGCAGCGAAAACTTGCTGCCCGACTTTGTACAATATAAAGTTTACAACCTTGGTGAGTTATTCCAAAAGTCACCAGAAGGCAGCTCTTGTGTGCACTGAGAACAGTCCCCTGCTTTGTTCGCACTATGGCGCACACAACTACTCAAAACATAGTCTCATAACAAGTGTAAAGAAGTGTTCAAGCATCTAAATACATAATTCCTACTACAGCTATTTAAAAAGAGAATATATATTTTGTTATGACTATTATATTAATTATCCAACTATTAGCACCGCTTTTAATTTATAATGAACTAATTGGACGTATTAACACAATTTATGTGAATAAAAGCATCCACGCACTTCAGTACTTATCTCACTGTACTGAATGTCCCTATATATCCGAATCACCTTTTCAGGGCACTGTTAGTCTGCCTTGCTTCACTGATGGTTCTTAAACAAGTATTGGATAGTCCAATTCTAACCCATAACTGATGTACACAAAGTTACATCTGTATTAGATAATGCCTCACAAAGTACGTATTAAATTGTATATAAAAATGATGTTTCATACTATATTTACAATAATTTATTCATCTACTGCTACATATTACGGTACATGTTACCTGTCTTGAAAACGAATTGTTGCTATATTCGTTAATTCCTTAAATCAGTGTTCTAATGATAATAAATTTTATCTACTTATACTATAGGTGCACCATGCAGGAACTTATGGAGACAATGCATCGTAGGAAAACCAAGTTGGAGATTGTTAAATTAGCTTATTATGTTTGATTACATTTGTAATTTCATGGTATCTGAGTTTCTGCCGGCAGTTTAAATAGGCGCATTTAACTAATAGGATGTGGGTTATATGGATGGACAAACGAGGCATGTGCACATATGGGGGTGTGAGCTCTGTTTCTGAAGACAGACCTTCAGAAAGCAACTGCAAATCTTTTACCACCGTGTCGCGGCAGTTTGTTTTACTTTAGAAGATGTTGGTAGGCGTGCAGTATCACGCCATCGACGGATGCGAGAGACGCGCTGATATGGCATCCGGTGTCCTTTTCAGCTTCCAACCGCAGCTGTACCGTGATCGTCAGTTCACCTTAGTCCAATCTGGCAGTCGTACGGTTTGGGAGCTTCCATGCTGACTGCACGAAGAGGAACACTTTATGACGGAAAACTGTTCCATTGCAGGCGTCGTCCGACTCGATCTTGTTTAGGTGTCCTTGGTTCGACGTGGCGCTGCGGCACTGTGCGTTATGCGTAATAGAAACAAGGAAAGACAATGGGATAGATGAAGAAGTTGGGGAAGAGACGACCTGTAGAAATATTCACTTCAGCAGTGACTTATGTATTATGATTCGTTCGGGTTAACTTTGTTTGCCGTAAAATCTGTGCCATCTGCAAATTCTAAAATACAGGAAAATACAGACTCCGAACAGTATTGTAATAACTGTCGTTATGAAATATGAATATTGTGGTAGTGTAATCATAGGCGTGAATACGTAATTGTACTCGTCGGGGAACTCAATTCTATCATGATTTAAAACGGTGTTGACCTGATCCAAATTGGAGAGAATGTGCCAGTCCGTGTGTAACAAGTGAGATATATTCGAATCATATATTCCCGTGTTTATTAGAAGTTGGTGCGGTTGGAAATAAGTTTGGCAAAACCAGTGAATCGGAACACCAATATTTATTTGTGATGTATTTATTGCTCATGTCTCACACGTGTGCATTTTCTGAATAATCACGTTATGTGCCGTTCTTAATTCGCACTGACATGGAAGATTTAATTCGATTGTCCCTATGGACACATGATTGAATTTGTGTATCGTGCCATTTAAGCAGTTCATATATATACATATCTGTGACGGTATATTACTGATTAAAAACTGGTTCGGGAAAAATTCCGTCATTTTTAAAAGTGAGTCGTTCGTACATTGAAATTGACATGCATCGATCTTCAGTGGTTGTTGACATGCAAAAAACATTTCTTTGAAGCAGAGGATAGTTTTGGTTACTGGTCTTGCACGCGGAATGCGGTAAATGTGATCCGTGTGTTCTGTTGTGTGTTTTAAGTCAACAATTTGTTGTGTCAGAAAATCAAGTGCTATAGTTTTTTCACTAGTGTGCAAATAACACAATCTATTACGAGATTGAAAAGGAGTCGGTATTAAGTATCAAACATGCCAATCTGATGTTTTCTGCAAAAGAGGTATTTGGATTTTAACAAGAAATTGAGAAGGACTGATGCTACATTCTGTTAAGGAAAGCTGATAATACGCAGTGTGATGTGTCACCGATATTGCTTACTCCAAGTCTGTGGATTCCAAATTTTTATCTAAGTCGTGAAGGTCTATTAAAAACTTCTCTTCCGGAACGAGTTTAATTGGAAAGTGATTCGTTTTATACTGCGTGATGTGTGTTAATATTTCCTGTTCCTGTAAGAGGATATTTGGTAAGGGAAGACAATGGAAAGGGTTTAGTTGTTGCGTTAGTGCTAAAAGTATCATGTGAAATGAGGTGCCATGTTGTCTCAACGAAAGTGTTATGTTGTTGATGGTGTCGGCAATTAAATGTAATCTACCATTAATTTGTGACGTGTTTTGCACATTGTTTATGATGTATTTGATGGGCTGATTGTTTGTCTGCACCGACTTTTGGATATTATTGACATTCTGTGTGATAATTTCGTCATTTGAAATTAATTTTTCCAAGTGTCTATTGGTTAGTGTATTGTAACACCATATAAACAAGTCGCCGATGAATTGGATACCTCGACGTTTGTGAATCTGCGGCTCCGTTTCCGCTTGGTATTCGGTTACCAGGTGTTGTGTTTGATGTTTGTGTTATGAAAGTTGGCTGTGGTGTTTGCAACGGAATACTATAAATCACTGGTATGGATTCCTCGGAAACGATGGCTTGGTGAACGTCATACCAGTAAATGCCGGAATGAATCCGGAATATCGGGTAACTGCTGGAAGTGATGGAAAAAGATATTTGGAAAATATATAGGAAAAATACACATAACAATGCAGCTCTTGTCGTAATGAGTAATCTCCTGCAAACAACATTACACGTGAGTTCCTTTTATTATAAATTCTTTCATAACTTACTTAATAATTTGACATTTAAGTATGGGTGAGGCTGTACATTCTGTGACCTGGTGTGAGTATTTGTGTGTCTGTCTCCGACAGCGGTGAGGGGTGTTACTTGTACGTTTGCCCTAGGGGTTGCGGACGGATGTTAGGTTTGAGCATTGTTTACTATTTGTGATTGGCGGTTGTGTGAATTGGAATCTGCTTGAGTGAACCTTTGAGTTTTTCTTAAATAAGCTGGCTTAATATGTCGTGTATTCACTGTATCCTTAAATTTCTTTCCACGCCGTCTCATTTCTATGACTACCGTGTTTTTAGAGGGGACCTTGAATATTTTATAGGGACCGATAAATTTAAATGATAGGCCTTTCCTCCGTGCGTGGTTTTTCAGCCACACCCATTGATTTCCCTAGTACTGAGAGGGATGAAACCTCTTATTCAAATATTTTGCTTGGACTAGTTAACATTTACCGATATTCTTTGCAGCTGTGGCTCGTACATTTTCTAAAGTCTGTACCCAGTTGGCGGTTCTTATCTCGGGTTTGTTAAGAACTACATGTGAAGGTTGGCTTGCATTAACTCCGTAGATGATATAAAACGGTATGAACCCTGTTGTTGTATTAACGGTAGTGTTGTAGTTGAAGATAATAAATTCTAAATATTGGTCCCAATTCTGTTGGTCGGACTCCGCGTGCATTGTTAGCTGTTGGCTAATGACCTTATTCATGGCCTCAGTTAAACCGTTAGCCTGCGGATTATAAGCTGTAGTGCACAGTTTTTTGATTTTTAGTTCGTCGAACAATTGTGAAATTACTTCATTTTGGAATGACGTGCCGCGATCAGATAATAAACATTTTGGGCACCCAAATCTAAGTACTATTGTTTTAATAAATTGTGCGCACGTCTTTACATACATGCTTTTGACTGGTGTAGCCATTACATAGCATGTAGCATGTTCGGCCATAACTAAAATGTACTTATTACCAGGTTTTTTTGTGGTCGGAAGGGGTCCTTTGGCATCGATTGACCACATAGAAAATATAGGAGGAGGTGGAATGGGCTGCTACTATCCTGCTGGTTTAGAATTAGCTTGTTTAGCGTGTTGGCATGTCTCACATGTTTTAATATATTCCTTGACATCTTTTTGTATTGTTTCCCAAGTATACAGGTGTTTTATTTTATCTGTAGTCTTACGAACACCAAAATGTCTGCCTCCAACTAACTCGTCGTGATGGGCCATTATAATTTCTGGCATGTAATGCTGAGTTACCACTGTTAGATGAAATTCACCTGTTGGCGTATGTAATTTATAATATATTTCCATGTTAGCTGTTACGCTATACCTGCGAGATAAACAACGAATTAATGGTGAAGCACTATCGGGTTGTGTAAGAGCTTGATTTAATTGTAAAATAAATGGGTCCTTGTCATACTCTTCCTGAAATGGTGACGTGTTTGTCGGAATATGCTGAAGTGAGAATAAAAAAAGTTCGCTTTCTGGTTCAAGTGATTCAGTAACATTTGTTATCACTGGGGTAAAGTGTACTTTATCATGAATGGACTTTGTATACAACGCAATATTAGCGATGGGCCTATCACACTGAACAGATTTACTTTGAGCATTTTCTTCTGACACTATAAGAATGTTGATTTGATAGTAAGTTAATACTGAGTGTAGTATTAATTGAACTGGGAGATAATACAGTTCATTTTGAATTTTTATCTTAGATATATTATCCGCTCTATTTCCCACGATATACCAAGTATGTGTATGTTCTTCCCAATTTTGGAAGATAAACCTCACGATTGTACCTCTTCAGTTTTTTCTTTGCTAAAAAAATATCACTATTGATATGGCCTCAAAAATATTATCTACGTGCGGGGGAATATTAAGTAATGTATAACTGTTATTATTTATTCTTTTCTGGTATATGTTTTCGATGTCAGTGTTTGGTACACGAGATAAATAATCAGCTATGATATTATTTCGTCCCTTAACAATTTTTGTTTCAAATGAAAAGTCACTTAAGGCAGTTGCAAATTTCTGGATACGGTTGTTTTTCTCAGCAATATATGTGATATATCTAAGTGATGCGTGATCTGTTTCGACTATAAATTTTCTCCCGCATAAATACTGCCGAAAGTAAGTACAAAAATATTTAACCGCTCCTAGTTCTCTTTCTGTCGTCGACCAACTTCTCTCGTTTTGTGCCAGTGATTTTGACGCATAAGCTATAACAAACCGTCGACCATGGTGATCTACCTGTAATAGTGCTCTGCCAACAGCTGTTTTGGACGCATCACAAACTAAGATTGTTTTCCTGTTATCTATACAGGGTGCTAGTACCGGAAATGAAGTTATAGCTTTCTCTATTTGTAATAACGCAGACTGTTGAGGAATATCCCAGTTTAATTGTGTTTTTTTTTTTTTTTTTTTTTTTTTTTTTTTTTTTTTTTTTTTTTTTTTTTTTNTAGTCACTAATACATTTTCTTAAGTAAGAAGTGAGCCCCAGAAAGGATCGTAATTGTTTAACGTTTATGGGTGGCGGTGTGTTAGCTATTATTTGAATTTTCTCTGGATCTGGTGCTAGACCCTTAGGCGTTAGTTGATGCCCTAGTATTTTTATTTCCTGGAATGCAAATTTGCATTTTCTTGGATTAAGTTTTACCCCAAATTCTCTCATGCGTACAAGTAGTTTTTCACAATTACGAATGTGTTCATGAAAATCATTTCCTATTACAAATATATCGTCTGCGTAACATATTACTGACTGTCATCTGAGGTCCCCTAATAGTGTGTCGACAAATTCCTGAAAAAACTTTGGGCTGGTTTTAAATCCCATTGGTAATCCACGGTATTGAAATAATCCTTTCTGGTCTATAGAAAACGCCAATTTATATCGATCTTCTGGCTTAATAGGAATCGCATAAAATCCGGAAAACATATCTAAACTAGTAATATAGGTCGTATTTTGGAGGATTTGCAAAATGTCGTCCATTCGTAGCAGTGGATAATTTTGGTCTGGAATGAAATTATTAAGTCTCCTGAAATCAGTTACCATCCTTATTGTCCCGTCCTTTTTCGGTACGACTAGACACGGAGCGGCATAAGGACTGGTTGATTTTTTGATTATGTTAGCATCTAACATATCATGGATTTGTATTTGAATAGCTTCTCTCCTTGAAGGAACTATTTTGTATGGTTTGCAATGTACGGGTTTGGTGGTGGTTAAATCAATTTGGATGTGATATTTTCGTGTTTCAGTTAATTCTGTAATCTTAAACGCGAATCTGTCTTTATATTTCTGTAATAGCGTCTGAATTTTCTCTTTATCCTCTGGGTGTAAAGCTGGATTTATGTTTTTATACGGGAGTTGGTGGTCGTCAGGCTCTAAATGTTGCATTTGTTGGTTTCTGTTGAAAAAGAAAACACTATTATATTCGTCTAGATCAATAAACGGCACTGTAATGATTTTATCATGCATATGTCTAAGTTTTGCAACTTTCGCATACAAATTTGGGAATAAAATGGTGTTTCCGAATAAAATCACACCCAATTATGGCGTCAGCTTGAAAGTTTTCAATGACTAGAAACTCATGTTTGTATGTGTGCGCTCAATTTGGAATGTTAGATTTATATCGTGTTGAGGGGATGGTAGTTCGTCCATCGCTGCCATTATTTTTAAGGGCTGTGAGAGTCGTTTAATTTTTTGACGTGACAACGTCTTATAATTCGATAGAGCCGGCTGCACGCACGAAAAAACATGACTCATGCGGCGTTACCTCGCTCTGAGGCGTTCCATGTAAGGCTTGAAGTGCAAGCGAGAGCGCGGAACGAGCGAAAAAGAATTCATCAAATTCATGAAAGACATGTTTAATGTCGATTGTGCATCAGACGTTAATAACTCAACAACACTAGGAGGCACCACCATCGATTTGACTTTTTCAAGACACATTAAACTCGAAACACTCCCTTTCATTTCCTACTTTTCCTATCATCGTCCTATTCTCAACAGAATAACACAGATTGTAAGAAATTAAATATTACACATGTTTAAAAGTTGTAAAACAATTGCTCAACGCACATTTATACTTGTAAAAACTATTAAATTGAAAAAAAAAAATTGACATAATTGTATTTATGCGTACAAATAAATCTCACTTGATCAATTTCATTGTGATTTCCAATTACCTCCTTCTCTATATACATACAAATCTATTAAACAAATGAAATTAAAATTTTCTTTTGAAAAATGCTACCATTCCATCAGTATTTTCTTAAGACGTTGTCACGTTCAACTATCGTCAGTAAACCGACTTTACGGACAACCAATTTTTTTACTTCGTACCATGGTTGCGGCTATGCATGAGTTGGAACATCCCGCATCAATTAAAGTTTAAAACGTGTTGTCTTTCGTGTTAATGATGATTTTCGGTGTGGCGCCTACGTTCTTTAAGATTTTCATGATCGCTATGGGGACTGGCTTTTTCTCCTTGTAGTTGGTCTGTTGTGTAGCTGTGTGGAAGTCTTTCACACTCAACGTCGGTATATTATGTTCTTTAAATTTGCTGTGTTTTTCGTATACCTGCTTACGTAAAGTGCGTGAACTGTGTGGTTTAGTAACTGTATGTTTTCGTTGAAAACTTTGAAACCTACCGCGCATGTCCATTTGCCACTATATACCTTTCTTGGAAAAGATTTAGCATATGGCAGAACGATGTCCCTCGTAGAAACATAACGCGCAGGTATGTGCGAATTCGTTCTGTGGCCCGTATTTTACCGAGGCATATTGAAGTACTACTATATGTGCTGGACCTTGTTGTGTTACATTTTCTATGTGCTGCGGTTAATTTTGTTTTCTGTTATGTAGTTCCCTATTTGGAATTTTATGAGGGGGGAGGGGGTACAGAGCTGGTTTACCGTCCGTTTTGTAAACGTCTCTTCTTTTGAAAAGTACATGTGGTACCTGCTTTCGGCTGTTAGTTTGATACTGTGGCGAATGTCGCCTTATTTCAAATTCTATTGTACTTGGTTGTCGTGGTCTGATAACCCGGATTGCATACCTGTTACCTATCGGTGTCCGTATGCAAGGCATCTGTTGCGGTCTGACCGAAAAACCTGTTGTACTAGGCTTACAAAATTGACTCGCCATGTGCGCATATCTGTGCCTTTGCTTGTCCCCTTGTTTTAGTTAATGTGTGCAGGGTGTATAGGGGAAATCTACATGCTGTACTCTCAGTTTTTTAATTGTTAAATGTTTTTGCATGAGGCGTAGGATAAGTTCGATTCATGAGTGGTTGAGGGCAATAGTATCGGTATGATGGTGCTGAGCTATGGAACGGGTACGGTGGAACTTCAAACATGGAAGGTGAATTCATCGCGGGCGCGCTGTATTTATGAAAACATCTGGGTTTTCTGAAATTTGCTTCTCGTGTTAGCCGTTCTAGTTGAACTTTGTTTTTTTGGGCACGGGGTTTTTCGTCTACCCTAGCGTTATCTCGGGACACTGATAGTTTACTAATTTCTTCCTTCAGCTCTTTAATCTGAGTTGCCAAGAAATTGTTAGAGTTGTGCGTATGTTTGTGTAGATTTTGTCTATATTTGTGAACACCCGCCTCTATATGCCTGATATTGGAGATCATTTCTGGCAGTGTTGTATTGTTCATTACTGTAAGTTTATCGACTCTCGTTGGTGCTTAGGAATTCCAGAGAATTTCTATAATTTCCTCCTCTGGCATGTTGTTTTTAACCTTGTTGGCGAGAAAAATGATTTCCTGTACATGTACAGTTGCGGATTCATAAGGCTCCTGTCGATTTTCGTACAACTGTCTTTTATTGTTAGCGATGGTTTCTTCAGTCAAAAAAAAAATCGTCAGTTGACACCTAACTCTTTCCCACGAATGTAAGTGTGGCTCTGTTTGATTTACAATATTTTCATATACTCTTTTGGGTGAGCCTACAAGATATATTTGTAGTCGTTTAATTTTGGTTTCCTCATCACACTGGCTGATGTTGGCCCCTGTTTCAAATTGTTTAAGGATTCCGAAATGTCTTCCTCATGTGTACCATGAAATTTCTCTACCGGTACCGGTTTTGTACTACGATGTTAAATTTGAGTATTTCCTCCATTTTTATAAGCGGTTGAGTATTCGACGTACCTGTATCGATGGGTTGTGGGGATTGAGACTGGGCAGGTAGGCACTGTGTGTCTATATTATAACTATTTTCGCCTATATATTAACAAGGTATTTTGTATCCGTCAGGATCTGTAGCCCCTAGAATCCCTTGGTTATCCGGTTGTGTGGACTGTAAACTTTGAAAGTACGATCTTGTACAGGGCCTATTACTGTAGTGTATAAGATCCGGTTGTGTATTGCTATTCACGTTTGCCTCCGTATCCCTCGCTCTGGGGTTAGCTGTTACTACGTCCAAAAGTCGTTTTAATGGAGATTGCCTTTTCGGAGAACTAGCCATTTAATAAGGTGTTATCATGTTTCATTGTGTATGTAAGACACGCCTTCCCCAAATATTATAATCACGCAGAATACGCAATTTATTACCAAACACCTGCAACTAATAAACCCAACTAATGGTAAGTGCAGGAAGTATACTGCAGAAAATGTTAATAAATGAGTGATCCGAAGAGGGTGGGTGNGTGGGGGATATAGGAGGTGGGTTTGACTCGCTTGCTAGTTGATTGTTAGGGCTCTTAAGGCGCCTCCACCATTTGTTATGAGCCTTGGTGGCTCATAACACTCTTAGGAAAAGGTTAACATTAAGGAAAATAGGATAAACTGAGATAATTAAAAAGATTGTTTGAAATGATTAATAAAGACTTTACTTGATCTAAAGTTAGAAGAGTATGCAATGATATTCAATTAGAGTTAAGTCCAACGGAAGTGAAAGGGAAGGACTTAAGGAAGATTGTTAGTTAAGAAGGAGGATCACATATAAAGGAAGGGAACTTACCCCAGCCTCACACCCGGACCCTCTGACGGAAGCCGCCCAAGGAACAGCCGCTGTCTGGTCTGATGTTCGTAGTAGACGACGCCGGTCCTGGTCGTTGACGTCTATTTCACACTTTTCGCCCCACCACGTGACCGTTGACGAACTTTGCCCCGATTGGTTCCCTTAGTGCTTGGCGGGCTGTTTCGGTTTACGTGTTACTTCCCTGAAACGCTCTTGGATCAGCATCTTCGCTGTTGCCGGGCGTCTTGTGTGCATGCCCCGTCGACTTGCTGCAATCTTTCTTAATCTGATGTTTTGATACTCCAGCAGTTTTGTGGCTTCTTCGCGCCATTATTCTGTCGTGTCTGCAATCGTTCTGGCTTTGTATTAGTGAACTCTGTGGCGCCTTTTCTTAGGTTTTGCTTGGTTAGGAAGTTTGAACGGGACCAATCATATCAACCTCTTATTTCAGGTTCCACAAGGCAATGGAAATTTAAGTAATTTAGAATCATATCGGTATCTACTCGTGGCAGATTGTCCGACTGCGTTTTCACAAAGTGGCCTTCCGTTTTTGTGCTACGTGTTTGCAACGTGCCGGGGGCAGGCCACCGGCGTATGACTGGTGATGTCAAACCTATGAGAGAGCGTTCTGTACTCACGTGACAGCGGCTGGGAAAGTTATAGGTTTAATAATATATTATCTTTGTCTAACCCAATTTTTATGCAATTAACGGCGCATTTTAATTTTTATACGCATATACAAATGTGTTTGTATCATGTTCAGCTATATTTGCGAAATTCGGATGTTGCCTATTGACGTGAGGAATGGTTTTGATGAAAGATTTTGAGGAATGTTTTCGAGGAATGTTTTTTGAGGTATGGTTTGAGGAATGTTTTTTTAAGAATGTTTTTGAGGATGGTTTTTGAGAAATGTTTAAACAACGGGTTGTTTTATAGCTAAAGAGATAGAAATGAGGTGGATTGGAATAGTGCCAGAATGCATGGGCGGAAAATAGAAGTTCTCAGAAAAAAACCTGTCAGCCTGCACAGCATCGTGCGGCACAATCCCCACATGATAAAATCCATTGGTGCACCCACCAGGGATCGAACCTGGATTGGGGGTCGAAGGAGTGGTTATGAGCTGGTCCCCCAGGGTCTGTAGGAGCAATGTTGTGTGTGGGCTCACGATAGGAGGTGAACGCTGTGGCCGCGGTGTATACTTATGTGGACTAACTTTTCCCGAAATATTATTACAAGTGTTGAGCAACGAATATTGTTTCTACCGAGATTATGTGGTGAGTTTTGTAGCCGAGATAGGAGTGGGTGAGAGAGGGATTTACAGCGCTGAACAGCTGATGGAGAACTGTGGTAGGGATCACTCCATGATAATGTGTCCTGTTGAGAATAGAACCTGGATCTAGAATACGAGGGCAAGGAAAACTGAAGTTCTCCGAGGAAACCTGTCATCCATCAGCAGCATCGCGCGGCACGATTCCCACATTCTAATAACTGCTGAAGCACCTGTCAGGGAATTGAACCTGGCTTGCCGTGTCGGGGGCGAACCGGAGGTGTGAAGAATGGACTGGCGTTGAGGTTTCCCCATGTCCAAATATGTGAACTGAGAAAGGACCCTGGGTGTGGTTCGTGATGGAAGGCAAGAATTCTTGTTGCTGCGTCGCTGCGGCACCCCTCTTATGCAGCATCGTGGAAGATGTCTTCATTGCAATATGGGCTTAGGATCTGCTTTGGCTGGGCGCCTGAACTGATGAGTCCAGAAATTTATACATTCGCATATTGTAGTATAGGTTTTGTCATCTAAGTAGTCACTTTTTCAGCCATACTTCTATTGTGAAAGTTAAGGGTTTTTTAAGATTTCTTCGCGAATTTTTTGCTTCTGATTATATATATATATATATATATATATATATATATATATATATATATATATCCTTTGT
>NQII01000906.1:241012-319290 GCA_002778355.1 Clitarchus hookeri
GGGAATTATCTTGAAATTTCCTATATTTAATGGATAAATTCTGTATATCGGAACAAATTTTGTTTTAAGTGTATACATTTTCGAACATGATAAATTGCGAGAGTTGAAGGTGCATTTCCCTATTAGAATTCGTATTGTGTTATTATATTATTACGGGAGACTTGCACCACAGAAATAAAACTGAATTTTCGATTGCGTGGTTCATAAAGAGTTTAAACAATTGATGCCTGCTGTCTGAGGAGAGACCACACACACTCATGTTCGCGTGCAACTTTCCATGTGACTTAAATCATGTAGCAGTGTGGCAGGACTGCAGACTAGGTGTATGGGTTAGGTTGGGTGGAGGTGTCCTACCGAAGCTCGGTTATGCTTTTTAATGGACCAATTGCACACGTCATTCATAAATAGTTTATCCAATTGATGCCTGCTGCCTGATTAGAGACCGCACACACACACACACACGTGCGCATGTCACTTTTCATATGGCTAAAGTCTTAATGTACCTCAGATGTACTTCTTAATGGAGTGCACACATATTAACTACATTAATATAAGTAGCCGTAGGTAACAGTTTTTCATAGTTTTGTACTTGTGGTTTGTGAAAGTTTACGCTAGCGAATCCTCAAGGTGTATATATATATATATATATACATATATATATTTATTTATTTATATATTTACACATTTGTATATCTCCTGCAAACTTTTCTATATGTTAATTATTTGCCAATATAAGGAATTATATATTTGGCCGTTTGTATCTTTAAATAACACTGCACTTGGAGTAACATTATGTAAATTATTTCTTTTCCTCTCCCTAAATTTTAAAATGTACTGATTTTTATGATGAGCGGCGAGAGAAATGCACTAGATACCACATTGTGCATATCACATACTGTAGGGCAGAGAGATAGTTTTAACTCGGTTTTGGGAATTTTTAAAGGTGCATAATTCATTCATTCAGTACACACAATTTGCATCAACACTAATTTATTAAAATATGTTTTCTGAGGATGCAAGTTTGTTGTTTTGGGCGGCATCCAATAATTGATTTTTCATTAATTTTTACCTCGAACCACACACTTTGTGCACTTCTTTTTCATAAAGTATTTTTAATATACAGAATTTTACAACATTTTCGACATATCTGCCTTCATACAAGGTTTTATTTTTCGTTTCGAATACCCACATTTTATTAAATGAGGTCGGTTTTGTAAAATTGCTTTCAAACCATAAATTACATTTTTTTTTCTAGTGTGATTATGTGGAATGCTAACAGCTATGTTTCTCCCCATTCAGGCTAAAAAAATGTGCAATTATCCATGGACGACATAGTCTAATTCTTTGATAGAATGCAACTTCGACATTCCAGGTCATGTTTTCATAATTAATATTAGAACCTGCTATGATTCTGGAAGGCATAATTGCCACTCGCACGATGATGGAATTTTATCTCGGGTTATTGCTGTGTATAGTAAAGAATCACATTTCAGCAAACGATGCACTCCCATAACGTTTTAGTTTTGCGAAAAAAGGATTCGCAGCACTTCTGTGAGCCACGATCTCTATTCTGCACACAACCAATACTTTTGTGTTTCCGAGCACAATGGGTGAATGGAAACGAAGCGTCAGAGTAGCAGCATGTGAAATGAAGTATCGACTTTTCAAATTAGATTGATAACAGATATATAAATTTAAAAATATACCTATTTCCAATACCACATCTTATGAGGTTTCATATTCAATCAGAGGCTGCCTGGCCAAATTTGTTACAAAAATTTTGAGCAGATTTATTAATTACACGAGAAAATATATTCATATAACCAGCACACCCGGTAAAACCTTGTGACCTGATGTAATGGAGTATCCCAATGAACCAGTATGAATGCTAAAAAGGCAAGGGTTGAGACAGTGGTCTGCCATCTCTTGCATCAGACCAGAAACTGTGTCGAGGGGGGACTTTGTTCACATTAACTACTTTCCTCACACTAGCGCACTCTGGAGTACAATGCCGAAAACTAGAACAGTAATGGTAAATAATTAAATAAGAGTGAATCATTTGTCGGAATATAGAAGTTGGTTGAGTGATAACATAATAAATATTCAATGAATAACAAGCTAAATTGATTGGTGATTGATGATGGTGGTCGTCTTGTTTTTACGTGAGGGGGGGAGGGTGTTGCGAGAGAACGTGTGAGGAAATAATGAAAGAAAGACGAGGGAGAGAGGGTCGGGTGTGGGGTTAACCCAATAAAAAACACCTGCTTTGTGTGGAGGGGAAATGGGGACAATTAATCTGCTAGTACCATCTGGAAGTGTATTTGGTTTTGTGTGAGGGGGGAGGGGGGTGGGAGCGAGGTAATCAATGAGAGACAATTAAATTTGGTGCGGTTGGGAAGGGGCGAACACGAATAATCATCCAAAAAAATGTGTGGTAGGGATGGTGGGGTATAGGATCCCGAAATACTCAGTCGATCTAAGAGTTGGAAAGGAGAGGGGTGTGATGTATTAACCAATGAAAAAAATAGTGGTGGAGGTTAGTCCTCTGCTGGTCGTCGTGCTGAACGGATGTTGTTTCGTCATGTATGTTACGAACACCGGGCCTCCTGCTTGTAAGTATTTTAATGTTTTTTATTTTATTTTTAAATTTTTCTTAATACAATTTGAATTTTTCTGCATGATTTTTTGGGTTCAAGTTTATTCATGGTCATGGGCACGAGGTCAAAGCGACGAGCGTGAGATGAATTTCAATGTCACCCAGATCCATAATGGCAGTCTTGTGACATCACAACATTGTGGTCGCGTTTTGCCTGTCACCTCTCCACCATCCCCTTCTGACCGACTCGCCACTCATATACTCGTACTACTAACCACCTGTCGAGTTTCAAGTGAACTTACAGTATCTGTCAAACTGTCCCTTTAAATATGTAATAATTTAGGTAAGGGTGTTTATGACAAGTCTCAACATGTTTCCTCAAGTGGCTTTTTAATTCGGTGTATATAATATTTCGGTATGTTTGCAAAGTACGCAGATTTTATTACAATATTTTTGTTATTATCTTCGCTTTTCATACTACAAAGTTCACAACTAACCAAAACAAGTATCGGAAACGATTTCCAGAGGACGTTATTAATTTCCATATTTTAAACTGACTTACATACCCATTTTCAAAGATGTTAAATGTTGGATGTATATTAAATTAAACAATATTTTTTTTGTAAACGAGTGTGTCTTTTGAACTAGCGATGTCAATGTGGTCAAGCGCGAACATTTTTATCTGCGTAACAAGGGTGATGGTAAAATACATGTTCTGCAATTCAATTGACTTAACTGTTTTGTTGTTGGTGCTCATAATAATGTGCGTTTCATTTGTGGAATAATAAAGTTTTGGTATGTAAGTCTCCTGTAAAGTTAGTGTATATGAATTACCATTTCTTTGGATGTTATAATGGATTCGTAAAGCACAAATTACTATAAATATGGGCGCTGAAATTGTGAAACATCCTTTGTAGCATTTTTTGGTTGGGTAAACGTTAATCCAAACTTTGCTTGAAGGTTGTGCCAACGTTGGAAATATAACATTTGCTGGACATCAAAAGGGCAATTGGAAATACGTTGACTAAACATAATTTTATTAGTTGGATGCCAAACATAATCGGTAAAAAAATTTAAAGCATGCCAACCAATTATTTTCTACCAGTTTCCAACATAATCCAATCTAATATGAAAGAAACCGAACAACTTATTAACGTTGATTTTATGTTGGTTATTCGTAGTATTTTGATTTTTTGGTAACTAATATGCTACGTTGGATAAACTGTCATTTGTGGTGAGTTACACACAACCAACCATTTATATAAGTTGGTATTATGTTGGTCAAAACCCCAGTAGTAAAATTTTGTTGGACCAACATTAGCCCAACGTTTGGATCTACCGTTGAGCAAATGTTGTCATATTATGTTAGCCCAACGCCGAAATATACATCGGGATTATGATGGCCCAACATGACTTTTTGTTGGTTGCTAACTAAAATACAACTTTGCCCTAACGTAGTTTTATGGTTGTGTGCAAACAGTTAAGAGAAATGCCTTTTCTTTTTCAGAAAAGCATTCACGTAGTCATTTACCCACAGTTGGCAATGTTTTACTAAAATGTGTTATTGCATTCATAATGCCAACCAATGAACAACATTCTGGCAATGTTGGTTACCAGTGTTGTAAATAAATTTTACCTATTAACAATAAAATTTAAAAACGCATTTGTACTATTATTTTCATCACATCCCACTTACAATTGCCAATTCCATTGGCGGATATCAGATACGAACTTGCGCTCTCAGTGCCAGCATCCCAATATGCTTTCCACTAGACTACTGTAACTTCTTGAAATTAATGAAGAAGTAGGTAAATGTTATTTTATTCCAGATCGCTATATAATGTGATAATTTCTATGTATTTAAGTCAGATTGTACTACTGTGAAACTGAACATAAAACCGACCAGTTAAAAAATTTTCTTTCCAACTAATAACTTATACAAAACCAAAGACAGCCAGTGGATTTCTAAAGGAATTCTGTGCTAAGTAACTTGAACTATTAAGCAAATGAAATTAATTGCATGTGTTTATTTAGAAAAAATTAATAATATCTTATGAATGCATAATATCTGCAATGAAATGTCCCAAAGTATCAAAAATAACCAGTCACCAATTGTTATGTTCGGAACATTGTCTAAACAAATGAGGAACAAAACAAGGCTAAATGAAAATTTACATTTTGTAATTATTTGTTCAATATGAAAATTAATATGTTCTTCTGTTTAAAACGATTATTTTCTATTATTGAGTTTATATTGGTTGTACAATGTTGGCCCAACAAACGTATACAGTACATACCAAATGCCGAGTGTATGTTTTATGACAAGTAAACAAAACATAAACAATGAAGCCAATATTAAATAAGACATGTTTTGGGTGTTAAAAACATTGCTTATAAAAAATATTAGATGAAAATTTAGTGTTATTTCATCAGATATATTTCAATTTCCTTTGTTATGATAATGTTCGTTACACAATGTTGGGCCAACATACATTAAAAAACCAAATTACAACAATATGTTTTCGGACAAGTAACCAACAAACACTTCACCAACGAATTCACTTTTAAATAAGACATTATCTGTGTGATGAAGATGTTGCTTTTAAACATGACGAATTACGCATTGTTAGTATTAGAAGCACTGCTGTCACACCACCCCCCCCTCAAAATCATACCACCCACTAAGGCCCCCCGGTAGACACGTTCCGCGAGGCCAGGCCAGCCCAGGGGACATACAGGCAATTGAAACATGCCAAGGTTATGCCGAGTTAAAAGCTAGTAAATCGCCGACGCACCAAGGAACCCGTGAGAACATGGACACATGCCAAGAAAAGAACTGACAGTGTTTGGCAGTTACCGCGGGTCCCCTTCCCCCTTGCAAAACGCGAGAGAACATGGACATGTGCCTAGGAAATGCAGAGGTTAGCTAGAGTTGCGCCAACACACCTCTAGTTAGACGATTAAGAAGGGATGACAGTGTTTGGCAGTATGGCCACAGGCAACGCCCTTCCTCCTACCCAAATACTCAAGGCAGGTGGAGGAAGTAGTAGTTTTTAAGCACCCCCACCCGCATCCCGAGGAGACCCGTGGAAAAATGCTGATGATGTTGACATGTGGAGAACACGGGGAGAGGAGTTAAGCAGTCCCAACATGTGGAGGAGTTAGTTAGTTGTTCACAGGCCTCACTGCGAGGCGGAAGGAGAGGAGGCTGTCTGGGGTGACGTCGCCCAGAAGTGCCACATCGGGACGAGGGAGTAAGTCAGTCGAGTCAGTTAGTCGAGTGAGTCATGTAGAGCAGTCAGTGAAGGCCGGGGAGCGGACCCCAGCAGGATGAGTCGGATCGGGAAGTCGCGAGAGTCAGTCGGATAGTGAGGTCGCCGGAGGCAGTCGTGTTTAGATTCGCCGAGGAGAGAACCCTGGAGCAGCAGTCATGGAGAGTCGTCACCAAAGCCTAGCCGAGGGCCTGTGAAGGGCCGCCCAACTTACTGGACCTCAACCTACAGCCGGAACAACCAGAACTACAATTACAGCTAAGTACTAGCATCGTTGCTCAAGGAACATTCCCCGACGCCTAACGTTCCCCCTATGACATCGGCAGCAGTTAGCATGGGTACTTTAATTCGCCCTTAAGGCCCCAACTCGCGGGGATACCGTCTCGGAGTAACATATGTATGTTTGTTTGGTTATTGCCAAAATATAAACCTCGCAAACTAAACACCGAGTGACTGCATTATTGCTTACCCTCAGCAGTCAAGGTGCCCATAGTCTGTGCCAGGTAAAGGTACCTCGTTCTCTACAAACCAGCCTGTATCCCACAGGTGGCGAGTAGCTTCAAACAATCATACTAAATTAAAGTGTTATTTCATTCGAAATATAGCATTTATCTTTGTAGGCATATTGATTACTACACAATGTTGGCCCAACATATATTTAAATACCAAATGTGAACAGTATGTTTACAGAGTAACCAACACATCACTAACAATGTAAATTTATAAATAAAACATGGGTTATGTATTAAAAATGTAGATTTGAAAGAAAAATACAAAATTGTGATTTATTTCATCAGGAATCAACAATTACCATTGTTGTCATAATGTTACACAATGTTGGTACAACATAACAGTTAGTAGCAATTACCATCAGTTGTGTTCCCAACATTGACATGACATACAGGATGAGTATAAAAGAATCCCCCAAACTTGAAGGTATATAATATCCAAACCAACCAATCATCAACCTTGATTGACCAATCAAATGAACTGCGGAACCGTGAAGTTTGTTTACCATGCATTCATAAATGTTCAACGTGACCACCATGAGCAGTCCGAACAACATCAATGCGATAATCAAAATCGTTCCATGCTCTTGTCAGCATGTCGGGTGTTACAGTTTGGATGGCGTTCGTAACTCTCGGTTTGAGGTGGTCAGAGGGTAGCGAGCTCGCATTCGACACGTCAGTGTGAAGGGGATGGTCTGATGTTTCCTTTATTTGCTGAGACATGACACTGTGAACGTCTACCTTCGCACTATGAGCATGTGTTGCGTGTTAGTACGCATCACGATGGCGACGGAACAACAGAAGCATTCTGTGGTATTCAGTTTGCAAAATGTGGATCGGTTACGACTGCTTAACGTGAATTCCGTTTCAAATACGGACGTCGTCCTCCCGATAAGTGGAGTATCGTACGTTGGTTTCGTAAGTTCCGTGACACAGGGTAACTTTGCAAAGGCAAAAGTTTCGGGTGGTGGCCGCGTGTGCCCGATGATAATGTACAACGGATTCAACAAGCGTTCGTTCGCTGTCCGAGAAAATCAACTCGACAAGCTGGCCGGAAAATACAAATCCCTCAAAAGATGGCATGGACAGTGTTGCGAAAGCGATTGCTGTACAAACCATACAGGTTACACCTTGTACAGGCTCTTACCGAAAGGGATAAAGAACTGAGACATGATTTCTGCTCTTTCGTTCTTGCCCAGAACAAGGTAGACAATGCCTTCATGTCTAAGCTGGTTTTTAGCGGTTAAGCGACGTTCCATACAAATGGTAAGATTAACCAGAACAAAGTGAGGATATGGGGTCAGGAGCCTCCACATGAAACCACCGAACAGGAGTGTACTTCCCCCAAAGTGAAAGTGTTTTGCGCTGTATCCAAAGACACTGTTTTCCACCCTTTCTTTTGTTCCGAGGCTGCTGTTACTGGAATCCATTATTTGAACATGATTACAGAGTGGTTGTTTCCTTTTTATAAGAGGCGCTGGGGGACTTCATTTTACAGCAAGATGGTGCGCCACCCCATTGGCACCTAGCTTGTTCGCGGATACCTGAGCGACATGTTGCCGCAACGCTGGAACGGTCGTGGAGCAGCTGGTAACCAGGTTCTTCTTCACTGGCCCCCAAGAAGCCCGTATGTTACCGCGTGCGATTTTTTCCTATGGGGGTATATAAAGGATCAATTGTTTTGTTCACCATTGCCGGCTAACATTGACGACCTAAAAACGGGGATTACGGACGTAATCCAAACCAGACATGCTGACAAGAGTGTGGAACGAGTTTGATTATCTTGTAGATGTCGTTCGGGCCGCTCGTGGTGGTCACATTTAACGTTTATGAATATATGGTAAACCAACTTCACGGTTCCACGGTTCATATGATTGGTCAATCAAGGTTGTAGGTTGTATGGTTTTGATATTATAGACCTTCAAGTTTGGGGTATTCTTTTACACTCAGCCTGTATAATCAACGGATAATACTTTAACGAGAAATATTTCAGGTGTCGAAGAACATTCATACAGTATTGTATAAATTACAAGACAGTGGCTTTGTTTTTATTCGAACAGGTTGTTCTGTTGTTTTACATAGAAAGTTGATTGCCCAATATTTGCCGCCAAACAGAAAAAACACAAATATTACTAAAAGCATGTTTACCAACTTGTTACCAACCAAAAATCTTCAATTTAATGTTACATTTACAATAGGTTATGTCCTTTTCTGATTTAGTTACATCATTTTCTGGAGGGTTCTAATAATCTCGTATCAGATTCGTGGTAGGAAACATTTGTTATCATTTTCCGTAGAGCTAACATTGCATTAATGTGTGTGCTCCAATCCAACATATAGCCAACCTTTCCAACCAAGTGCCAATGTAGGTTGATACTGGAAATATAAGGTTTGGTTTTGGTTGGAAAACAAGGTTGGCCAAACACACACACATTTACAAAACATAAACTGTTGTCTTCCACACGTTTAACCAATGTTCCACCAACACATTAAAATCACCATAATCTCGGTTTTATAAGTTTTTTCTAAATAACTTATATATATATGAATTATAATGTATGTTTTAACATAAGTTTTATTTAATATATAAGGTTTGATTTTGGTTGGCAAACAATGTTGGCCCAAAGTCAATTTTATGTCGGAATCCTATACAATATTTGCCAACAAATTTCCGACGCTGGCCCTACACATGGTGCAACTGGGGAAATGCAGTATGTTATCGCTTTTTCTGATTAAGTGACATCATTTTTTTGGGAGTGGTAAGTTACCTCACAAATTATGCACGGTAAAAACTTGTTGGCATAATGTTCATTACAGAATTTCGGGGCAACATATGATACAATACTAAACACCAACCGTTGAGTTTTTAACAGTGTACCAACATATAACCAACTAAACATACATCATAGAAAAATTATCTCACATCTTGAAAAATCTTTATATTATATAACATAAAAGAAAGGGACACTGTTGTCATTAAGAAGTTTTTGTTCATAATTTGGCATTACATGTTGGTTAAACAACACTAGCCCAACAGAAGCAAACATAAAAGTTACCAACGGTCTGTTTCCCAACTTGATACCAACCATTTAACAACCATTTTCCAGTTAAAAAAAATTAAATTTTCAGTATGTTCTGGAATTTTTCTGATTTAGTGACATTATTTTCTTGACAGTTCTAATAAATCTCACAAAATGTCCATTGCCAAAATTTTTCGTGTTCATATTACATTGGGCCAACGTTGTTTTAATGATCTTCGTCCAACTCAACGTTCTGCCAACTATTTCAACCAAATTTCTACTGTTAGCCCAACGTACGTTGCTGCTGGGTATGTTTAGCATACATTATTTCTAAATAAACACAAGTAAAACTGTTTACAAATAATGAAACAAAAATTATAAATAATTTTAATTTTACATAGATATTGTTTTAAAGAACCTTGAGGTCAATTAGTAAAAGTAATTTTAGCCGAAAACATCTTAATACATTTTTTTCATGACTTTGTTGTTTGTTAATATTGTCTATTAATAGAGAAACATATAAATGACTTGCAATAAAATAATATTTTTTCGATGTTTAAAATGTTAACCTTAAAATATGTCCTGAGTTTAAAAATAATTAATGCATTTTTATAGTTTTACTTGTGTATGGCATGTAATTCTGAAAAAATCTAATAATTTACAATCTTATACACTTAAGGAATTTTACTATACATTTGTCAAGCAGCATGATCTGGAGGCGAGAGAGGTGGTATTTTGAATATAAACAGTATACAGACTATAAATAAATTTTTATAAATGGTTTTTGCAGTTATTGAAACATTGCGCACAAAAAACCTTTAAACAAAGAAAGCAAAAATTACATAAGATTTCCGATTTGTTTAAAAACTTTTGAATTTACTCGTTCGTATGTTCCCAAATATATGAAACTTTGTTTGCATAAATTATTTGAAAAAATTATTTTCCAGTATTATTAGAAACGCATTGTTGCTGTATCACTGGCACACATACTGTAGATATATGATTTATATTGTCCAATAATTACTTTGGAGTCATCGTTATTAGTTAGGAAGTACAAATGATCAGTGTATATGTTTCAGCCATCGACAATGTCTGAAATTGAAGCAGAGCGTGTAAGAGTTCATCTGACGATAGCCATATTAAAAATGCTCTGGGCTTAAAACAATCTTGTAGCCTCAGAGCACTTAGGAATACAGAGGTGAAGCAGCTGCTCATACTGTGAACTTGCGCCATACACGCCAGAAAATTGGCGTCATTGGCCAGCAGAATGTTGGAAGCAATTCACCTATCACTGCCTGGTATAATAAAGTTCGAATGAGAAAATAATCTCCGCGCAACATTGGAGGACGGAACATAGGGGAGGAAGTATTGGGTGGACTCTCGCGAGCACTCGCTACTGGAGGGAGGGAAACCACCTGACACTGCTGGCTCTATAAATACCAAACTTATAAGATCGTTTTCTGGTACCGCGCTGTTAAATACCGCCGACGAGGCTTATTTTTTTCGACCGATAATATGCACACTCAGAGCAGCTATGCGTAACATTTCTCAGCCGCTGTGAGTACTGAAATCAACAACTTCAACTCTTCGTGCAGCAGAAATGGGCTCTCCCTACTCGTCCGACGCGTTTTGAACTTCTGCGCTCAATATCTATTATTTGGCTTTCACTATTACCTATTTGCCCGCTGGCAACCCAGTCAATAGGGAAACTTACGCATCATGTAGTAGCCAATCAGACGTAAGGCTCGTTCCTAGAGCCTCGTGCGAGCAATCAGAGAATGAGTTCGCCCACTCAACATCATCAAAGGAAACGCCACGCCATTTCGTATCTGTACACTTACCTACTCTGTGGTGCAGCTATACCAGTAACGACCTTGGAGGCGCGTACAGAATAAAAATGTGTGAATAATCCGGGTTACCATACCTTCTAGAAAATGGTTATTCGTCATCTTACTGGCCTACCTTGAAAACAATATTGGTGTAAGTAAACACATAAGGGACGGAATAGCGTTCCAACCACCAAGTCTAATACGTCTTAAAAGGACGTTAAACAACACGGTGCAATACTTGTGCAACACCTGCACTGCCTTTTCTACCAGTTTATTCACAATTGTATCCCAGATTTGTTGACTGTATCGATTGTATGTGTGCAACACTGCTGCACCTTTGCTGACGGCACGATGTTGAAAGAATATCACAGAAAAAACTACTTTTTTAGACTTGCAGCGTACGTAAAACGTGTACAAAACCGGATACGGAGCTTAAGGTCATTTGCAGTAGAAAGTCTTCAACATTTTGCGCAAGAGTCACGGTTTGTCTAGACAAAGGAAGGCGGAGAGTATTAATAAACGGATTTATATACAGGGGATGGACAAATAATATGAACACCGTGCAATTTAGTACATTTTGTTGCATGTTGGTAACACTGCTTCCGTGTAAAAAATGCGATGCGTATGTTTTGCACAGTTTACGTGCCAAGTCTTGTAGGTTATACTTCAGTGTATTATACGCTTTGTTCCGTGACGGTTAAAACAAGCGATCGGTGAAATGTGTGATCTCTCAGACTTCGAAAGAGGTCCAATCGTTGGTGCTCGGTTAGCGGGAGCGTCTGTGACGAAAACAGCTGAATTGTTTAACGTTTCACGAGCGACAGTATCCACGGTAATGACAGCATACACAAAACATGGTAAAACATCATCGGCGAAGAGGAATAGTGGGCGAAACCCAAAGTTAACTGACAGAGAACGACGAACATGAAAAAGAATTGTGGCCAGACAACATAAAACTCTTCAGAGTAGCAAACGGATTTAAGGCTCCTAGAAGAATGAGATTCTTAGTCCTCAGAGCAGTAAAAGATAATTCGATGCTCAGCTAGGTCAATTGGATCGGGGGATCAGCGATCATGGCCCCCAACTCCAACCACCATTCTATACCCACATTACTTTTACCCCCTCACACAACCCCTCTTTCTCGCCAAAAACCCCTCCCCATTCCCCATACCACCTCCCCTTTCCCCAACCTCTACTAACTAATCATAAAAAATTGAGAGAAATCAGAAAAATTTAAAAATCGAGGTAAAAATTCCATGTTAACTTCGACCACCATGTGGTATGTGGATGAAATCGACCTTAACCCAAATGACTCTGAACTCAATAAATTGAGAAAAATAATAGAAACACCAAAATAAGCTCGTAAGAATAATGTACTCATTCCACCCCTCATGTGTGTTGTTAGTGACCTCTAAATTGACCTCTGTAACCATCAACTGCAATAATCGAGATCAAATTTTAAAAAATCGAAAGAAATAAGTAAAAATAGAGTATCATATTTCGTAACTGACTTCGACCCATCACCCTTACCGGTTGGATATTGGTGACCTTTACATCAGTGACCTTGAACTCGACTAATCCAAATATTGTAAATAAATAAAACATCTTAAAAACCTACGAACAAATATGACTACTGACTCCTATCTCCATGTTGGATATGGGGGACATTGCCATTGACACCAGTGACCTTGACATAATAAATCGGGATAAAGATTGAAAAATAATTGAAAGAAACTCGTAAAATCAAAGGAAAAATGACACTTTACACTTACCCTGCCCCGAGGTTCGATGTTGGTGAACTTGACCTTAACCCCAATGACCTTGAACTCAAAAAATTGAGAAAATTCGTTAAAATCGTAAAATTATTAAATATTTAGGGACAAATTGTATTACAGGCCTAGATCGCCATGTTGGTTGTGAGTGACCCAGACCCCAACAGCCATAAACTTATAAAAATGTAAAAAATGGCAAAAAATCTAAAAAATCTTAAAATAATCGAGTAAATATTGCTTTTAGTTTTACCTTTTTACTTGTAGCCATATTTTTATTGCGTTTTTTTATCTCTCACAAATGGAATGCACCATAATAGAAAACACACATCATACCTAATAGAGGTAATAAGTGCCACAATTTTTATCATACCGACTGATGTCTTAAAATATTACATTCTCGTTTAGCATCACTAGATTTATTCTTGTAGCGACATTATATTAAAATGTTCCAAAATGTCTGGGCATAGCCAGGTTCTTTAAGAGATGGAGGTCTTAATCAAACAAAAATGCATATAATAATTTCATAATTTAATTATAAACAATCCAAAGTACACCAAATTTAATATCCCAACATTAGTGACTATCACTTGCTATTTACAGCTATTATTTTCATAATCGCTTGTGACCGTACAAAAATTAACACAATCAAATACTTAAAACCAGAATTTGAAAAAAAAATTCTTACATATATTAAATTACTGTAAATTTTATATATTCGACTTCTGAGAGTTCCAGTATTGATAATTAAGTCTATATCACTTTTCCAATCTGCCCCACCTTGCTACAGTCAACATACCCTGTCCTGTCCGGAATGTTTTGGAGCACCCCAAACGCTCCCATACTTAGTCGCACTCAACTCTTCGTACATCTCGTCTTCCGCTGCTCTCTCTGCCACAGCCTCTTACACCCTCGTTCGCCATTGGTCCTCTTCTTCTAAGTCTCTCAATGTCTCGATCTTTGTTTGCCATTCACCGCGCTTCGGCAGTTGGATATCGCAGACATTTGACCTTCTGGCTAGGGCCGTATTTATAGGGTATATATTCTGACCCAGAACCATCTTCACTTGTCGGTGTGCACCGAGGGAGCTAATGACCAAAAATATTGAACAATAGCATGCAGCCTCCGACTATTCCAGCAGGGGGTGGGGCAGTGATGTCAGTACAATTCAGCTGTCAATCAGTCCTTCCGCTGGTGCCGCAATATCGTAGCTAGCCAGCCGATTATACCTGGGGGAGCAGATGGGCCAGTGTGATTCATCATCACAGTGTCCCAGCCTGTCCGTGCATAACACAGCGCCCAGCATTTCCGCGCGAAACAGTCAACAATTAACCATTATCAACTTGTAAACTGTTATATAAACACGACCGACCCTAGTATTTTTCAATGATGAGGTTTGATGAGAATCGTAACGTTAGCACCCATGTATCAACAACAGTCCTATCTGGACGTTTAAAAAAAATATTGCAAAAATTAAGTTTAGCTATACATTCACCGGTGTTCCTCCCTAAGAAATCGAGTTATGTAGCAAGTAGTGTAGAAATTTGGTTATATTTCATAAGGATTTGCTTACTAATGTTAGTCTTAATTTTTATTAGTACCACAGTGGCTGAGCGGTTAGACAAATAGCCTCCCACCATGGCGAACTGGATTTAATCTCTGGCCGGTACACTCCGGATTTTCACAAGTGGGAATCGTGCCGGACGATGCCGCTGGTCTGCATGTTTTCTCAGGGATCTCCCGTGTCTGTCGCCCCTACCTCTTCTTCATTCCGGCATTGCTCCATACTCTACTCATTTCACCCTCATCGGCTCTGAAACACTCGTTTTTAAGAGCAGCCCGAATCTCTTCACTGACTCAGTTATTTATATTCTATATGTAGGATACATTCATCCCTCAAATTATTTTACTATATTTTGGTAATAAGATGTACAGAAATATTTGTAAGTTTAAACATAATAATGCATTACACATTATAGAATAGCGAAACGTTTATTCGTGTCTCACAAATACGTGGCATTTAATTCCCCTATCGTCATGTATGCTACGTATATTTGTCGAAATTTAAATTGGAATATTTTCATAATAGGAAGATGGAGTGGTACAGATTCACGCAACACACAGTTTAGTAACGAACTTCGCATATCAACTAGGTTAGCGTGAACATATCTCCAAAACTTGCTCTTTCACTTATGTTAATGGAATTGAAGAACAACATTATTTTGTTCTAATTTATTCGTCTCTTTTTTATTTGAATTAGAGAATATAAGTCTTTATTATTAATCTTTGAAAATTAAATTTTATATTTTTCTCTTTGTTTTACTTTATTAAAGCTATCTTATCCAAAATAACTAAAAGTGTTATCGTTTATAATTTTACATTTTAACCTTTTTAACAGTTTTTTAGGATAATCTATGTGTGTTTATAACTTTTCGTCAAAAATATTAATTCATATAATGAATAAATACTTAAATTATAAAAAAATTATTCACGTTTTTCCCAAATAAATTTTATTTTACAATACCTAGTAGCAAATTAATGAAATCTGATTTTGTTTGATATTTTGAAAATCCTTGACAGTTATTTCTTTGACATGTAGCGTCCTGACGGGACGCTATGCCAAGACAGTAATGTGGAATTTAAAAAAAAAAACAGAAATTTTAATTCATCACAGAATTTATAAAATAACCTTTATCAACATATATAAAAATACAATGACTTATTTTCTGATGACAAGCCTTCGAGGCAAAAAATAAAATTCAAACTAAATATTATAATGAGCTAGCTTTGCAATGAAGGATGGGCTATCTTGCTTCAAGGGAAACAGCTCCAGCACGAGGTACGTCTTCAGCTTCTCTCTGTTGTCCCTGAGTAGTCTCTCCCTTGAGGCTCTGAGTAGGGGTATATATACTCAAAATCTAGGGCGTTAGTCAAGGGGTTTTCGAGGACAAATTACCACATACAGGCTCCACGTGTCTCCATTTCTGGAAAGTTTGCGGGGTGAAAACATGAGGAAATGGCATCAGCTTTAGAGACAAACAGGACGTAGTGTTGGGCTGTGCTAGGACAAATTGTGGCGGGATGATATCACCCTCTGAATGCGTGAAAAAAAAATTCCAGCGGATGTCAGTGTCGGTATGACGCCGAGCCTTTGTTCCTCAGTGAGTGTGCGATATCTCAAATACTGAAGTGCACTGCATTACTCCCTTGTTTTTAAAATATTTGATCAATAAGCAATACCTTGGAAACTACATGTTGAAAGTTTCGAATTGGAAACGCTGGAACAGATGTCTTGAAGTAACAAGAGCCAGGACGTGCATAAAATGAAGTTATCGCCCCAGGAAGTAACGCCCGGGTGTTAAGGAACTTAAAACTTTTAACTGTAGCAACTTTGAGCACAGTGGCCACAGGATGTAGCCTCGAGTGCGGTTGGATCTGTTATCGAGGCTGTAACATGGCGCTGAAGTTCTCTGCAGGCTGCAGCGGCGTTTTCAGTTAGTTAATTTTCGTTGTCTTGAAGAGAACTCTACAGATGTAGTCAGCTTAATACAATGTCAGGTATTTTAAAAGGATTTTAAAACCGTATTTCAAATTTTATATTTCAAAATGAATTTTAAAATGTTATAATTATGTAATTTAAGTATGAATTATTTAAAAAATTTAGGTGCGAATTGTTTCCAAGTCTTTCACTATCGTACGTCCATTAATCATCTAATAAAGAATACATTTTGAAAAAATAAAGCATATAGACAAAATTAGCATTAATTTTGATAAACACTGTTCTCACTCAATACACAAACTAAAGAAAAAAACTAAATTAAAATTTTATACAATTTATATATTTTAAA
The DNA here is from genome assembly GCA_002778355.1 of Clitarchus hookeri. NCBI lineage: Eukaryota > Metazoa > Arthropoda > Insecta > Phasmatodea > Phasmatidae > Clitarchus > Clitarchus hookeri. The sequence goes on from NQII01000906.1 coordinate 257,856, forward strand.
ACGAAAATAATTTTTTTTTTAATTATACAATTCAAATAATTCTATTTTCTTAAATTAGCACTATAACAATTTATTTATTCAGTATAGTTTCATATTATTGATTTAAGTAAATTTGAAACGTGTATTAAGATTAATTAACGTTGGTCCCACTACTGAGCTGTGGGAATCATTACGTTGTAGTTGATATATTGAAAACACTGAATAAACAAAACAGTTACTCTGCTTTAATCACTCCCGAACTCACTCTCTTATCTCCTGGCTTTGCCATAGTTGATGAATGCAATAATAGCCACAGCAGTTCGGGGAACTGGTGCGGGGTTGTTGCCATCCGGCTGAAATTGACTTTTAAAAATGGCTTCATATTCTTTCTCTTGAGTAGGTGAGCGATAAGATCTTGGAGTTTTAGAGATGGGCATTCACCTTCTGATAAATCTACTTACTTGATGTCGCAACAAAAACATAAATAGAGCAATGAAGCATTAACACACGGCTAATGTTGTAATGTTTATTTCTTTAGTATTGCTGTTTTCTACAAATTTAGCTCCTTTTACGTGCTTTAGTTCCATTTTTAATTAATAGATATTGTTATTTGTTTCTGGATTCATTCTATATGATTCGGGGACAATAGATTGGAAATTAACCCGCTGAATTTTTTCCTCTCTTATAAGCAAACTGTCAGACTTCGGAAAACATATTTGCGAAATATCTAACTTAACTTTGTTGATTTTGTTATTATGTGGTAGCAACTGAAAACTGATACTTATAATTGTGTAGTTACATTCCTGGAGCATAATACCGTGCGAAGACAGCCAATGTTCCTTCGCAATCATGTCTATACCATCGGGGCATAATTTAGTAATATTTACTTTAGAAGGTACACTATAAATCCAGGCATTACCATCTTGGCTCCTTATATACTGAAGAGCCATAAAAACTGGTACACCTGCCTAATATCGTGTAGGGCCCCCCGAGCACGCATAAGTGCCGCAACACGACGTGGCATGGACTCGACTAATGTCTGAAGGTATGCAGGAGGCAATTCACACCATGAATCCTGCAGGGCAGTCCACAAATCCAATCTGCGCCAATTTGAGATAGCGTTGCACGTCTGTCACGTTTAATGATTCTCGTCAGTCGTCGTTTGTCCCGTTCTTTCACGATCTTTTTCCGGTCGCAGCGATGTCGAAGATGTGATGTTTTACCGGATTCCCGATATTCATAGTACACTCGTGAAATGGTCGTACGCGAACATCCAAATGTTATCGCTACCTCGGAGATGCGATGTCCCATCTCTCGTGCGCCGACTATAACACCACGTTCAAACTCACTTAAATCTTCATAACCTGCCATTGTAGCAGCAGTAACCGATCTAGCTGGTGACCGCATCGCGTTACACTGATTTATTCCATACCTCTGTTATTTGCATACGCACGACTATACCAGTTTTTTTTGGCTCTTTAGTGTAAATACTGAAGGAAAGGATCTACCTAAAACCTATCGTTTACAAATTGACTTATCACTATAATCCTGATCAAGAAGTAGGTTGATTAAACAGTGGGGTTTATTAACCGAATAATAAGGCAAATAATATGATTACATTCTTGAGATGCATTAGTGTCTGATTCAGACATAAGATTATAATATTGACGATCTTCCGTCAAAGATATATAATGATGCCTCGGTATTATTTGAACAAAATTTCTCAGCTCTTTTTCGAATGCAGGAAAATGGTAAACTCGGTAAATTAAAAATATCGGTTAACAATTTTCAAAAGAATTTTAAAAATTAATTGAATACTTACCTGTGTTGGGCACAACGGATACTTCATAGTATTCATACACCTGGTCCAGTTCAGTGCCGGTGATGAGGGTTGTATCTGCGGGTAATATTAAAGCAATTTCTCAAGAGTTTAGATAAATTCCTAGGGTGAATTAAGGATGGTGAGTAATCTCCCAGAAGCAGCAGTATCGAAGCTTGTCTTTAAATTACTGACTTCCCGTTTAAGATAATTTGAAATTAATTCATGATTCCTAATATAACTATTATCATCCGATAATTTTCTGAGACAACTAACAGTGAGATTGTTATAAGTAAGAAATGTACGACTTAAGCCCTGGATAACTCGTATGTTGCTAGTTGAAGCATTAACAATAATTTCGTTATACTTGCTGTTTTTAGCGACACGCACATCTATGCCTTTTAGATATGTCAATTGTTTTTCCACAACATGAATGAGATTCTCTTGTCTGCTATCCAATTCTTTAACAGATGTATGCAAGGTTACACAATCTTCATTAGTTAGGGATGCAAATAAAACATTTTAAACATGACCACCCGTATAAATTAGCACTCTCTTATTCCAATATATCTTAGTTGACAAAATTAAAATCAGATCCTCATCTTCATCTTAAAGGGCGGTTACTAACCTATTCAATCTTGAAAATTCTTTGGATAGGAGATAAGATGGTGTACCCTGCCTTCTCCTGGCTAACCTCATATTAGTCAAATGCAGCTTAAATTCGTCGACATAATCTGCATACCTTTTCACTGGTATTTCGAGGACAATAATCCACCTATCTCCCGCGAGTTTAACGTTTTGATCCTGAATAAAAACTTACCCTCTGCTAAATGTGTCATCTTTAACAATGTTTGTGGTATCTGTTACCTAAACTAAAATAATTATAAATAAAAAAATAATAAATGAACATATTCTTATTCGTCAAATCAAATTATTCTAAAGATACGTCACACTGTTCAGAATGTTCAGAGGCTTCACCTACATTAACATTTTGCTCATTATTTAAACTATGTAATCTTGATCTAAGAGGATACCTGGGATGTTAAGTGATTTCAGGAAGAGTTTCTTTCAAATACCTAGAATGTTCCCAGGTTTCATACCCTGTTTCAGATTAATTAAGAACGCCTTCCTCCTCATTTGAGTCACTAAATTCGGATTCGCCTGACTGTTCTAATGCGGGTTCCATCTCACCTATTTCCTTTAGTATGCGATGAGATGGATAAGATACCCCAGCATCTTCACTAAATTCATTTCCCTAGTCTCTCCTTACCAGTCTTCTTTATACACTGGTTCGTTTTGGTTAACAGGAATTTTAGCTAACTTAAGCCCATTACTATGTACAATAACTTACCGTTTCTTTAACAAAACTTCTTAAGTACTTTGATTAATCTTTTGTGTGAACTGATAGGGTCCTTCCCAGTATTTATGAAATTTATGGGATCTACCATTCTTTAGAGCTGGGTTATGTTAATAAACATAATCATAACTTCAAGAGATGGAACTCTCGAATGCTTATCATAATACCATTTTGTCTTTACTGCTGACAGCTTATTTCTTGATTTTACGATCTCGTACGCTTCAGCTAATTTATCAGCTAGGGTTTGTAAATAGGAGTCTTTTGAGCCATCTTTAGTTAAATCAAAAGTGTGTGGCACCAATTCACCTAAATGGAGTAACTTAACTTTACTTCCAAAAAGAAGATATTGAGGACTGTAATCCGTCAGTGAGTGAGGAGTTTTCCTATATGCACATGTAGCATAAGGCAAAAATTCTTTCCAATTATTCCCATATTCACTTATATAATGTGAAATCATATCTTCTAGAGTTATAAGCAGTCTTTCCACGCGTCCACTAAACTGTGGCCTAAAGGAGGGTATTTGCAACTTCTTAATTTTAAGTAGCTTACAAGCTTCTAGCATTAATTTAGAAACAAAATGTCTTCCTTGGTCTGTCAAAAGACTGTGGGGATATCCATGTTTAAAAAATATTTGTAGTAAAAAATTTCTAGCTACTGTTTCGTCAGTTTGGTCCTTTATAGGAATAACTTCACAATATCTAGTGAAATAATCTATAAAAATTAAAACACATTTATCTCCCTGTTATATTTCTAGTAATTGTCCTAAAATATCTAAAGAAACTAACTGGAACTGGAAAGGATTATTAACTTTGAATCTTTAAAAATGTTCTTTTTAGAGAAGCTTCACAAATATAAATAACTTTTTCAACAACTTTATTTAATGTTGGCCAGCATTAAAGGGATTTCAAAATACTTTGTATTAATTTTATCCCTTGGTGACAAGAAAACGGGGTATCATGATGATGAGTAATAACTTCATAAACTAATGAGTTAGGAATCACAACGAAAATGTTCTCATCTGTTATGTAACACAAAATTAAATTTTAATCTAGAAAATATTTAGAGTCATTTACATCTGCTAGGGCATTTTGACAGGATTTATCATGCTTTTGCGTTTCCTTAAATTCATTACTTGACAAACCAGTTTCCTTGACTTCGCTTACAAATCTAGATAAGCAATCTGCATTAAAATGTTTCTTACCAGGTTTGTGAATTACCTCATAATCAATTTCAGAATGACTAAGGGGCCAACGAGTAAGTCGTGAGCTAGTAGAGTCCTTCAAGTTAAAAAGCCACTTAAAAACTGCATGGTCAGTAACTTCTATAAATATTCCGACATAGAGATAAGTAAGCTCTGAAAAATTTCGTATCAAAAACTAAATCAACCAGTTCTTTTTCTGTCGTGGAGTAATTGATGTCAGCATTATTGAGTTGTCTGCTGGCATCAACTATAGGTTTTTCTTGACCATTACTCAATTCAGAGGGTACAGCACCAATAGCATAATTGCTGGTATCTGCACTGAGGATGAAACGTTGATTGAAATCTGGATAAATAAAAACTGGATGTGATATGAGTATTTGTTTCATTACTTCAAATGCATTTCATTGTTCCTCAGATGAAATAATATGTTCGTCCTTCTTTGTAAGTTTAGTAAGTGGGCGCGCTAATTCCGCCAAATTAGGAAAAAATTTGCAATAATATTTTTAATAAACCAACATCTGATCTAGCCTCTGCAACGGTTCTAGGACGTGGTAAATCCTTAATGGCTCTGATATTTTTAGTATTATGTTTAACTCCTTCAGCAGAAACTATGTGTCCTAAATAATTGACCTGACTTTGTGAAAATGAACATTTTGTATGGATGTACTCTTAAATTGGCTTCTTGTAACCCATAAAACCATTTCTGTAGCTTTATTGCATGTTCCTTAAGGTCTTTACTAAATACAATCAGATCATACAGGTCGACAAGACAATGACTGTTAAGAAGACCTGTAAAAATAAAATTTTCAATAAGGTGTTCAAAAGTTGCAGGGGAATTACAAAGTTCGAATGGCATCCTGTTAAACTCATATATTATATTAAATGTAGCAAAACTAGTTTTCTCTCTATCTTCTTCTGCTATTTATAATTGGAAATATCCACTTGTTAAATCAAGAATACAGAAATACTGAGAACCATGTAGTGAGTCTAAAGTTTCTGTGATATTTGGGATAGGATATAAGATAGGCTTTGTAACTGCACTCAAAGCACAAAAATCTACACAAAGCCTTAGCTTAGAACATATATCCTTTCCCTTCTGATTTACCAAGACAAGAGGAAATTGCCAAGGGAAATCACTTTCTGAAATAATAACTTTATCTAACATGTCCTCTATCTGTTCTATAATGGAAGGTTTTAAAGCATGTGGTACACGGTATTGATACTTTTAAATCGTGCGCATCGCCAGTTTCTATTCAGTGCTTTATTAACGACGTACATCCAAAGTTAGAGCCGTTTTCTAGTTGAAACACCTCAATGTTATTACGCAAATATGGGTGTATTAGTTCAAATTCCTATTTATATAGGTGTTTTAATTTTTCTCTGATAATCTGATTGAGTGCATTTATCTCGGATCTAGATAATTTACTAGTCTTCGCTTTATGCACTAAAGTCTTAAAATTTCTATCGACGGCATTACTTAATTTATGAATTTTACTTTCGTGAGAGACTGATTCATTTAAAAATGACGTATTATTCACGTCACTATTACTTACATGACAGTGACATTTCTTTGATTCTATTAAACAATGACAATCACATCAGGTGCATACTTTAAATTCTTAACTTTTCTCTGCATTTATTTCGTCATCACGACTTAATTTCTCAGTTACTTTAACACTTAGGCAGTATTGTTTATCACCAATATGTTCTTCACTTTTACTTCGATTTTCAACAACAACATTTTTACTCAGATTTTCTCTGCTTTGATTACTACAATTTTCAACTACATTTTCTGTAAGAACAACATTTTCTTTACGAACAACATTTCATTTTAGATTTCCTTTACGAACAACTATTTCTTTAAGATCAACATTTTCTTAACGAACAACTTTTCTTTTAGATCTGCTTTTCGGACAACATTTTCTTTGATATCTCTTTTACGTACAACTTTTCTTTCTTTAAGAGTTCTTTTACAATCACTACAGGATTCACGACTTTCTCTATGTAGGTTATGACTTTCTGAAACTAACTCATTACTAGGAAGAAAATAGGTACAGCGACTACCTTCATCCTGTCTTTTGACCTCACACTTCAGGGTAAATCTACTGGCACAACAATTTGAGGGGCTTCTACTAGCTTCGGAGCTCGAAAGAACACTAATACGTTTGACAGGAAAATGTGTGAGGATTTTAATACTTCGTGGCTTAATCTCTGTTCCTGCATCCCTACTAGGGTATAAACTATCTCAGGGTATTTTCTCTACAGCACATAAAACAACAGAAATTGTTCTTAATGCCATAGCAGTTCTTATCATTGTATTATTCGCAATAGTGAGTGTCTCTTCAGTAATATACAAAAATTTAGCTACTGCCTGATACTTAGACACTAGGTTTTAGGCCGATCCTGTAAACAGCCTCTTCGACGTGTCTTCCTAGACCTCATGCCGGATTATCGTCTCTGCGCGCGCTAACATCTACACAATTAATTTCAACAGAATTTTCTTTTATCTAGCTAGGACGATCACCAGACTGATAAAATGCCTCTCTTCTGCCTGTCTCGAAGAGGTTATCTACGCCTTTCCTGGCAAGGCACAAGTCTTCACCTGCCCTCATTTGTGACAAATTCCCATTATCTGCACAAGTATCCCCGTGGGACAACTCATTACACAGTTTCCATTCCACTAGGCCCGTTTCTCTCTCCTGCCTCTAATTTTGATGTCATTAATTCGCTCCTTTTTCTTTCCCCACACGATTAGACGAGGTTTCAAATGTTCTCCTTGCCTCTGTTGGTGAGGTTTCTATTGTTTCCCTCGCCTGTTGTAGCGAGGTTTCTACCGGTACTAATTAAATTACTAACCGACCTTGAAACGCATACTCCCATTATGTTTAACAAAATCGCTTCTATAAAAACTACACATGATTGGGCGTCCCCATCCGTCACACATAAAGATATGATAGTTACTACTTCAGATTTCGGTGGCAAGGTTGTGTCAGCTGAAAGCTTGACCAAACAAACATGTTCTCCTTTTTGTATACAGTCACATTCCAGCGTAGGTTCATCACAAGGGGTGATCAGTTCCTTGCGAGAATTACTCAGAGGGGTTATTCAGATGAAGTAATTTATTTACTAGATCAACGTTTCCGCCGTACACTGTGAGAAAATTATTACAATAACACCATGAAATGGTAATTTTGATGGCAGTGTGTGGAACATATATAGATAGTTTCTGCCTGAAAACCATAATTAAATGAATTGAATACCTGTTATGCAGTGGTTGTCTCCAGTAATAGATTTTGGTGCTAAATTAGCGGTTTTAATCTCCTGCTGACTGATGATCCGTTCTCTAACGAGAGAGATATCAGCGCCAGTATCGATTAAAAAAGAGTAAAGCTTGTCTTCTATTATAACTTAAATAACTGTATTCCTTTCTCCTAAAACAGTTCTTGGTGCCATTTGAACCTCGGGGCAGCACCATGGTGTTTCCCGTTTGGGTGATTGCCGCTCCTGTTAGCATTAAGCTGTAACCTTAGGGTAGACCCTGTGTACGAAAACCGATCAGGGCTGTACATACTGCTAGAGGTTACAGTGACACGTCAAAATGTCATTTCATGGACTGATCGACCGCATTTACTGCATAACAGACTATACTGTTTTCAATCGCCTATTTTGCAGGACTGTAACCATCTTCATCTAGGGAAAATTATTACCTAGAAAACTGGAGTTACCTCTACCATTTGAGTCGCGAGACTAGGTACATGCGACCTATTCTCAGACAAACCTCCTTGTCTGGCCTGCGTACTATTTTTTATGCCCCGTGCTATGCCTGAATTAGGAACTGAAACTTTATATACTCTGGAATTTCTCTGTGAATTAGAAAGTCTAGCCTTTCTTTCCTGGTGTATTTCCGTCTTTTCTAGAGCTATAGCGATTGCTTCTGCCTCTTCCATATTTTGGGGCATTTTGTATCTAAGCTGCTGGCCTACATTTCCAATCAAACCATCTGAGAATGCGGCTAAAAGTCTGCTCTCCACTTCCTGATTTAATACTTCCTGCCTATCAGGATCCTAGACCTGCGGAATGGTTTTTTCACATAGTTTGTGGCATCTATCCGCGAATTCTTGAACTGTCTCGCCATGGCACTGTTTCGCTCCGTGTAGCATTGAATAATGAAAATGCATGGGTTGTAATATTTTGAAGCACTCTGATAGTTCCTCTTTGCGGATTTTGAAAGTAGTGTTCCCTTTTAGACGCGGACACGAGGCAGCGAACATGCCTGCCAGCCCCTTTAACTTTATAATGATTTAGTCGCACTTTGTCAGCATCTGTCCAATTACCTAGGTTAGTAGCTCTTTCTACGCTTCGTAAAAACTCATGGACTGGTACAGAACCTTTTCCTTCTGGACACTTCTCTATAAGTGAGATAATGTACAACTCTTTTGTTTATACAGTTTCCGCATTCATTTCTGCAACTTGATTTTCAGCTATTATATTTTCTAAATTCGCTTCTGCAGCTACACTAGGTTCTACAATTACGTTTTGTTTAGACATTAGCGAAAGAAACTAAATTTCCATAATAATTTTCCAGCAAAGAAGCAAACGGAATCCAAGTTTTTCGATTACCAGTTCGTCTTTTTGGAATGTCATAGTGATGTCAGTTTACTACAGGCTGTTCGTTTTGTGTAGAAACTGGCTCTGACGGAATGCTCGACGGTCCTGGTTGTGATAGCGGTGTTGACGCTTGCGGTGATAATACTACTCTTGAAGTCTCCGGCGTATCTAAAAGCGACCTGAAACTCCTGATATTCATACCCAGCTAGAACTCTGCAGCTTTAAGATTCGTGTTCATACAGTTTATAAGCCGAAGTTAGACATGTCCAGTTATGTTTTCCTTCAAACGCAATTACGACACTTGACACAGTCGTAAGAATTTTCCGTTTATCCTGAAATTTCTCCACCTGACTTTTATCAAATCGTGTATATTTCCTAAATAAATTGAACAGTACTGTATATGTGGACTGTTCTAAGCGTACAAAAGCTTCTTGGCTATTTGCCGAAATAATGCTGACTTTAGTTCATGTAAAAATTTCTGTTTGCCCTCACTTTTAAATAAACACTAAAACATGACACGTCTTCTTATTCCTACAGAGATATTAAACTTTAATGATTTTGCAGTATGCAGCACATGAGAGGAGCTGATTCAAGAAACGTGTTACTGTATGCCAGTTTTACACAAGTGAAAGGACTGATATCATTCAATTCCACATCGCAAAATAATTTTGACGACTTACGATTTTCTGCAGTACCATTCACAAATTCGACACCACATCGGTATGATGTCCTACAGTATGCGTCCTCACAATAATCTTGGAGATCTCCCCTATTGCAACTTACAATGTTGTCTTTGCTTGGAACGATGCATGTTGTAGGCACGGCATCAGGGCACTCCAGAAATTGCCAAGCTGCTACAAGGCTTAAATCAATAAATACCTCCAATTTTGCTGTCACGCTATGTAAGTCTTAGTAGTGGACCAAAGAGGGAGGGGGTGGTTAAGTCCTAACCCACCGCTGCTACCAAAATGTAGCATCCTGACGGGACGCTAGGCCAAGACAGTAATGTAAGTTTAAAATATAGAAAATTAATTTTTATTTAATATATAATTAATAAAATAACATACATCATCATACATAAAATAACAATTACTTACTTTCTGATAACGAGTCTCGTAAACAAAGAATAAAAATCAACCTAAATAACATAATGAGCTAGCTACGTTAGTACAATGGGCTGCCTACCTTCAAGGGAAACTGCTCCAGCGCGAGGTACGTCTTCAGCTTCTCTCGGTTTTCCCTTAGTAGCCTCACTTTTAAGGCTCTGAGTGGGGGTATATACACTCAAATTTTAGGGTGTTGGTTAAGGTTCTGTCGAGGATAAATGACCGCCAACAGGCCTCACGTGCCTCTATTTCTGGAAAGTTTGCAGGGTGACAACCTAAGGAAATTGCATCAGATTTAACAAACTAGACGTTGGGTTGGGCTGTGCCAGAGCAAATTGATGAAGGATGATGAGATCACCATCTGAATGCATGAAAAATAAAGTTTTCAATGGATGACAGTTTCGGTATTACGGCGAGCCTTTGTTCCTGAGTGAGTGTGTGATATCTGAAATACTGTGGGACACTACATACAAAAATCTACAATTTCACAAAATAAAATTTTTGAAAAATTATTTAACCACTTTTCTACACGTTGTGAATTTACGTAAAATGTAATCGTTTGATAGTGATGCAAATTTTTTTGTCATCGAAAAGTTCTTGTATTTTTTGTTCTCTTTTTCACCATTTTTCTTTCATTCTTTTATTTTATACAAATAAAATTTAATTAGTTTTAATATTAACTTAACACTAACCAAACTTTTAAATTGTTAAGTTTGTCGTTATTTTAAATAAAATTTTTATATTTATTATTACTTAGCATATATATGTATATTTATTGTATTACGATTGAAAGAAAATAACTTATTAACTTTTTTATCTTCACAATGTTAAATTTTTTTATTTAAATATCATTTTCCTACTTTATTAATACATTTATATATTTTTTTCTCGTGATTATCTTTTGTAAATATATTTTCCACAATCACAATTTATTTTCCTTGAGTATTTTCTTTAGTATAATAATATTAGTTTCTATAAATATTAGAACATATTTAACATTATATTAACATTTATCTTTTGTATAAGGATGTTAAGAAAATTAATTTATATCGTTTTCTTTGTCACATATTTTATATTTTCTCATTTTAATGCTTTCCATTTATTCAATTATTCTATTAAATAATTGTTATGTTAAATAAAAAAATGGATTCAATGCCAAACTAATTAAATAACTCAATTTACTTTATAAAACTATAAGAGTTAAAAGTAAATGAATAATATAATATATCTATCTTTGAAATAATATAAAAATGTACAATAAACAAATTTCTTGTGTTTTAGATGATCGTTGTAATATTACACAAGTGTGACAAAAGTCATGGGATAGCTAAATGCAAATATACAAATGGCAGTAGTATCGGGTACAAAACGTATAAATGGCCAGTGCATTGGTTGGGCATTCATTTGTAATCAAGTGTTTCATATGAAAAGGTTTTTGACGTGATTATGGCCGCACGACGGAAATTAACAGACTTTGAACGCAGAATGGTAGTTCGAGCCAGACGCATGGGACAGTCCATTTCGGAAATGGTTAGGGAATTCAACATTCCCAGATCCACATTGTCAAGAGTGTGCCGAGAATACCTAATTTCAGGCATAACCTACCACCATGGACAATGCAGTGGCCGACCGCCTGCACTTAATTACCGAGACCAAAGACGTGTGCGCAGAATGGTCAGTGTTAACAGACAAGCAACACTGCCTGAAATAACCGCAGGAATCAATGTGGGGCGTACGATGGACGTGTCCGTTAGGATAGTGCGGCGAACTTTGGCTGTACTGAGCTATGCCAGTAAAAGACCGACTCGAGTGCCTTTACTAACAGCACGACATAGCCTGCAGTGCCTCTCCTGGGCTCGTGACCATGTCGGCTGGACCCTGGACGACTGGAAAACCGTGGCTTGGTCAGATGAGTGACGATTTCAGTTGGTAAGAGCTGATGGTAGGGTTCGAGTGTGGCGCAGACCCCACGAATCCATGGATCCAAGTTGTCAACAAGGAACTGTGCAAGCTGGTGGTGGCCACGATAATGGTTTGGACTGTTTTTGCATGGAATGGATTGGGTCCTCTGGTCCAACTAAACCGATCATTGACTGGAAAGGGTTATGCTCAGCTACTTGGAGACCACTTGCAGCCATTCATGGATTTCATGTACCCAAACAAAGATGGAATTTCTATGGAATTACAATGCGCCATGTCACCGGGCCACAACTGTTCGCGATTTGTTTGAAGAACATTGTGGACAATTCCAGCGAATGATTTGGCCACCAAGATCGCCCGACATGAATCCCATCGAACATTTATGGGACATAAACGAGAAGTCAGTTCGTACACAAACTCCTGCACCTGCAACACTTTCGCAATTATTGACGTCTATAGAGTCAGCATGGCTCAATATTTCTGCCGGGTACTTCCAACGACTTGTTGAGTCCATACCACGACGAGTTGCTGCACTTCGCCGGGCAAAAGGAGGTCTGACACGATATTAGGAGGTATCCCGTAACTTTTGTCGCCTCAGTGTATATTTGCTGATAGAAATGTTAAACTGATTAAAAATAGAGATTAAAAAAATGTTCATGAATAAAGTTTCTAACTTTGCTATAAAGCATTAATAAAAAAAAGAAAAAAACTATTAATGTATGATAATAAGTTTGCTTTGTTATAAAAACTGCTATTAAATTTACATGAATAATTTTAAATTTTTAATATTCATTTGAAAGGTTTTTTATTTGTAAGTCGTTTTATAATTTTTATTAACTATTTTAACTTATAGCTTTAATTCTTAGATTTTTTTACTTTGGTTTCAGTTTAAAGTAATAACATTTTTTTATTGGATTCTAAGTTTTTAAATGTTTTTTCTGAATTTTTGGTTTTTCTTTTATTTACGAGGTTAGTGATATTTTAAGAAATTGTTAGATTCATGATATTAATATAAAATTATCATAAATCAAAGACTGCGCCTTCTCTGTAATTTGTATACTACTGCGTTGCTCAATCTCATCATTAAAAAACAAGTACAATTTGATGCAGGTACCGCCACTGTCGAGGACATGGTGGCTTATCTGGTCAGAGTTAATGTCCTCCAGGCACTGACTAAAAAGTGCTTGGAGGTTGCGGGTATTATAATGAGGTAGACTATCACTGTTGTATTTTGAAGTACGAATATATTGTCTCGTGTATATTCACAAATACACAACATCAAAACTTTCGAGGTGCAGCACTGTCATAATTTGTTTACTCGTATTCACGGGGCGAATTCGTGGTTGAGTGGGGCTTCTATGGACGACGAATTCTATACTTAACTCAGCGGTGAGTGTGGGTAGGCTGTCATCTGGGAATGAGTTCCAGCGAAGTGGTAGGCCGTGGAAGCCGGCCCGCCGGTGCTGATTCTCCCTGGGCTGCTGTTCGGACTCGTACTCACGTCTTCTCGCGATTTCTTCCCGCAACTCTTCCCTTGGCTCGGTGATGATCAACTTCCCCCCCCCCTCTACTCACGGAACGGGGTTTTTATGCTTGCAAACCCCCAGTCTTAATTGTCGGCACGTGGCGCCTTGTAGAGGTGTGAAGGAGGTGTGAGGGGGTGAGGTGGAAGAGCTCCGAACAAAGCCTTCCACCACACGTGTCCTCGCTTAATTGTCGGCACGTGGCGCCTTGTAGGGGTGGGAAGGAGGGGAGGGGCGGGGGTAATACCTCGGCACCAATACAGCTCGTCAGTATTTCTTCCGTGGTGCGTATTTTCTGCGTTCAGGCGAACTACACGTGATAATTTGCTGATAACTCGAAAAAGCCCTGCACTCCACAGATCTCGCGGTGGGCGAGAGGTGTCCGTGGTGAAGGGGGTGAAGGGGGAAGGCCTACGCTTCAGCTCCATGCGTACCGGAATGTTCCACCTGCCAGGTTCCACGTGCCGCCTCGAAGGCGCCCGCAAAGTGTGCGAGGCGGGGTTGGTGTGAGGAGGTGATGGATGTGAGCCAATATCGTGCTATAATACCTAAACCGGCACGCGACAAAGGGTCTGATGTCTTTCTTAGCACTAATAGAATTCGCGAAATTCCCGGGGCCCTTATGATGATGGTTAAGAGTCAGTGGTTATAAACCAAGAGATTTCAACATTAAAATTTCACGCTCAATTCGAATTAAAAATCAAAGATGTTCTCTAAAAGTGTAATATTTATTTTGATGCAATATATATTTTAATGTAATTGCATAGTTTCTTTTTTACTGGATAAAATTTCAAAATTAGCCGCAAAAAAAAATATTTAAAATATACACATCCATGTACAAAACTGGAAATATTATTAGCAGTAGCTTTTTATTAGTCTCNAAAAAAAAATATTTAAAATATACACATCCATGTACAAAACTGGAAATATTATTAGCAGTAGCTTTTTATTAGTCTCGTGCATTGTTTCAACTACAATTATCTTCTCACTCACAAAAAGGGCTTACCATTTTGAAAGTGATTCCTTTGTTGTGTACAGTCAAAATAACCATGGTATTGTATTAAATAGGGCTTATTAACATCCTCTATTGTTAGGCCTGAAGACTTATCGGGGAACGGCATACAAACTAACGTATGGCATTACTTAAACTAACACCCATGCCTTCCTTGGGATTCAAACCCAGAACCAGACCGTTGGCGCATCAAGCGACTACACCACGGGAGGTCGGCTCAAAATATCAAAAATGATTGCTTTACACCAGGAGTGGATTGGAGTTGTAAACCGTGGATTGAAGAGTGAAGAAATTTAGGCTGCTCCTAACAGCGAGGGCTTGAGAGTCGATGAGGTTGAAGCAAGGCGAGTATGAAGCGCTGCCGAAATGAGAGAACGGGGGAAGCGGGATGTCCCCGAGAAGGCTCGTCGACCAGCGGCATCGTCCGGCACGATTTCCAATTGCGAAAATCCGAGGTGAACAGGCCGGGGATTGAACCCGGTTCGCCTTGGTGGTAGGCGAGCAGGCTAACCGCTCACCCACCGTGGCCCCGTAAGCAGTGGACGATCCAGACTTAAGAGCTTTGTATTAGTAGAAATAAGAGAGGGTTGGCATAGAATACCCGCCTAAATAACTTTTGAAATTAAACCTCAATAGTGGATATTTTGTTAAGTTTTTATAACAAATTTTAATAATTTACCTTTTTGATTGTGTTTATCCAGTACTTTGGTAAATAAAATATAAATTTCAACATTGCTACTCACATCTTGACTTTCCTTTTTTGCATGTATATTATTGTATGTTTCTTAATTTCACTCATGCGGACTCTTTTAGTCTGCCTGGTTATTTATCTACTCTATTTATTTCATGCAAGTCTAAAGAGCCTCTGACTGTGAGGACCTCTGGGGTTTCTAACCACCTCCCAGCCCTGGTATGTTCACCGCTGCTTTGAACCATATGTGCTGCAACTCAAATAACCTCCTACCTCCTTTCCCATGCTTAACCAACTATGAAGATTATAAATTCTGCGCAACATTTACCAATAGATAACCGTTGGTTGCCCTAAATTACATTATCTATAAGCTACTTATGACAACTTATATTTATTTTAAAAGTTTGTAATTATGTGAGGCAGTGCAGTGTTTCTATAATCACGCATTATTGAGAATTTATTTTTGAAATTTATTAAAAACATTATTTATATTCAAGAACTTTATACGATCCTATATTATTGTTAGCCTTGGTATTCCATAAATGGGAAAACTAATTAAATAAGTTAAAGACTTTAATAATGCACATACAGTTGTTTAATTTTGAAAGTTATCAGGCACAAGTCCTTAAAAAGTGATTTCAACTAGTGAAATACCATTCACTGAATATGCATACAAATGTACTGAGTTACCAATAATTGTAATACACCGAAATTATTTTTTCATTGCCATATATCACTTTAAAATGTCAATTTCAATCAATGAGACAATCAGCGTTTCACCGATACCACTGAAATAATGTTCGCTGGTTTGATGTCAGATTTAACTTAAACCTACGTAGTGTTCGGTAACTGTTATTTTATCCTGAAACTTTACTTCCATAATAAGGAAAGGTACGTTGAAAAATTTCCTTAGAGAGTTAGGAAAACTCGCAAAACTCTTTTCTCGAATTATTTTAAAGAAGAAACGCTTCTAAGCAACCACCTAAAACATTCTTTGAAAATAAACAATTACAGGAAATAGCCCACTCACTATGTGGTGAAAAAATAACAGATGACACTTTAGAAGAAATAACTTCTCTACTTAGGATAATAATTTTTAAAGAATCTGCGAATTTACCCCTTGAGCTTACACAGTTGTTCTCGCCCAATATTTTGACAAAATTTTGACGTTAATCCTGGATAGCCTTTAGAAACATAATATAGTCACTCCTTTTTCCGTATTAACTTATCTATAAAGCCGTAACTTTAGCCATGTTGAGCAAAACTTTGGCCATGCACTGGCAATTTTGAATAATGTTAATAAGATGTACACTATTTACTTCATTCAGACTAATTAATACACGTGCTTTTTGCTATATGCACTACAATTATATCAAAAGATCCAAAGTGTTTTAACCCAAGACGTGAGTGATTTGTAAATGTTCACGATGACATAATACATTTATATTAAGTACCTTCTTTCCAGAGATGTTGTCATAAAAGAATAAGTAGCTTTTTCGTGTTTCTTATGTAGAACTCACAAAGAATAAATGGTCACAGCTAGCGTTTGTGATAAGTATCCTATGAGACGCCATCGGCGGTATAAAGTTGTTGAGAAGTTATATCTATATATATAAAACAAAGTCGGGTGAGTTACACCATTTATAACTCGAGAACAGTTGGCACCGATTTCAATGATTTTTGATTTTTTGGATTTTTCTGCACCCGGAATAACATATAGGCTATTTAAACATCGTACATGTTCTCGGAAAAAATAATTATAACGTAAATTAATTTTCTCATAAATTTAATATGGATGACATTTTTGACATGACATTAACTGAAGTTCAAGTATTGCCTCTAAAATAAATAAGGAATGCTAACATGAAAAAACATATATATGAAAAAACAGATATATATATTAAAAAACGTTAATAAAATCCTAAATAAAGCTAAACTAAAAGTTAACACGACATTCATTGACTGTTAGGCGGTACGAAGTCCGCCGGGTCAGCTAGTTCAAAATAACTGCGGTCCCATCTGTTTAAGCAAAACACAGTTTTTTAAAGTCCTTGTAGAATACGTCTACTTCAGCCTTAAGTAATTCTCCCTTAGTTAAATATATTAATTTTTTTCTTCCTCACTTCAAGCTGCCACAACCGATTTTTCTCGTTCATCGCATCTCTGGCAAGTGTCCGCTCTAAACGTTCGAAAATCTTGTAAATTTTTATTTTTTTTCAAAAACTTTTTTGTAGGTGCCAAAGAGACAACTTTTTTAGAACAACTTTCACGTCTTTCTTTAATTGTTTATATTTCATTAAAAGAGTTTTTCTTAAAATCAAAACATAGCCGCACAGTTTAACGATATTCTATTCAGAAGATACATTGTATTTAGTTTGATTGTTATTCCGACTATAATGCGATAAACGTAATTAAACATTTATTACATGACCATCTGTAGCTACAAAGAATTCATGTGACAATTTATTTACTCTTAATGTGGCGACCCCTATTTTTTTTCGAGCTGCGATGTTTTGAGTCAAGAATTTGCGTATCTATTCTACTGCATGCCATTATCGACGAAGACGTCCAATTTTTATAACCTAAAAATTACCAGCCCATATGATAAGTCTTATCTTGATGAATTATTGCTAAAGACGTATGAAGTTTTATAAACTAACATTACATTATAGTGCTACTGTTATTTAAGGAGTCGTTAATGCAGTGTAACATGTAGGTTATTTATATATTACGAGATACTGTCTGGCAGATATAATTTCGCCAGTCCAAAAAAATTACATATATCATGCTAATGGTAAAAACTAAACACACAGTGCACTTATCTACACAATATTCTAGAAATTCTATTAAAATGTGCATTCTGTGTTTTCAGCATGGAATTAGGGATGTTTGGGCAAGAAAACTGTGTGTATAAATCATTTAACTGTTGATTTTCACCACTCGCAATACCTATTTTATCAAATCTCAAACCAGTGGTTAAAAAATTTTTTGTCATTTACTTTGCTTTCATACTCGGAAAACCACACAAAAGTGACGGACCATATTTGGCATTGAAGCACTTATGCTGTAGTCGTTGCATGACATAGTTAAAATTTCCAAAGAAATTTTATGTAAAAACTGCGCAGACTTCGAATTGTGCCATATTTCACTAGCACGGAATGTTAAAGAAGTGAAGTGCATTTCAATTTCACAATAATTGTCTTGGAATGTTATAAATGTATATATTTTCTAAACATCAAAGCTTTTTGAGATAGTTTTCAGAGCATAAAGTTTTTGGAAATGATTCGAACGCAACGTGGCGTGCACCTAGAGTGCCTAACTAACAGTTTCCCTCCTGTGATGATCTGAGCTATTGCCACGTAGTTTCCGAGAATGGCCATTGTCCCTCCTTTGCCCCTGCTCACCTGCTGGTCGAAAACCTGTTGAAAAGGACAAGCAGCTAAACAGAGACGGTTGGAAGCGGCACACGCAGCTCATTCACGAATACTGCTTTAGCTGTTATGTCTTCTCATATCGCAAGCTAGGCCCAGGAGAATTTGTTTCGTTTGTAGCTTCGTGCCTATGCGTGAATGTTTTTAGACATATTTATTCCCTCATTGTCATTCATAAAATATAATCGTTTCGTAACTCCCGACGGAATTTTTTTTTTTGGCAAATCTCATTAATCGAGCCATAACACAGCAAACCTGTGAGGAGGTTTCAAAATTTTGAACATTTAACCATGTAAACCAATGCCTCCATACGAAGCTATATTTGGAAATTTACTTTTTTCCTCGACATTTTCCAATATCATCCCATCAAAACAATCCTTGTTTGGATAAACTCATGGAAAGATGGCAAGGTGTAGAGGTGGGTGGGGAGAAAAATTACGTGTCTGTCATGGAGATATGTGAAATCGAGGGGAAGGCGGGACAATAAGGACACGTTACACAACAAGAAGTTACCAACATAACTAATTTACTTACTTTTCTCTTCATATTTATGCGAGTAAATTTGGTAAAGTAGGCGCTACTTTAAGACTGAGATGTAAGGGAAATGTGTTCCAAAATATAATATTAATATTGCCATCACTTTGATTAACTAAGAAAACACCAGTTTACATGGCCTACCATAGTAACATACTTTTTTTGGCAAATTTTATGGGAATTTGTAATATTTTCATGGAAACTATACCTTCCCTTTATAAAATAATATGTGTCATGATAAATTCGAAATTACTGGATTAGATTAGGAACTTTCTCGGTGGAGTATATGTAAGCATGCTGGAATGTAAACTCAAGGTCCTCAGGTTCAGATCCTGCACTCGGCAAGCAAAAGATCTTCATATAAAATAATGTTTTTAAAAGTAAAAAAATGAATATATGTAAAGAGAAAATAACATTCACAAAAATTGTAAACCGAAAAAATTTAAGTTTTATGCATTGCCGTACTGCTTATTGTGTGGACATCATGCTGCCACAGACTCGGCACCACTGCGAGCGACATGAAGCGGCCATTGCCCCGGCACCGTGGCGACATCAAGACGCCACACACCCGGCACCGTGGCGACATCCAGCTGTTGCAGACCCGTCATCGTTTCGACATCCAGCCATCGTAGGGAGAGAATTTTGATGATGTTCAGCCACCACAGACCCGTCAACAGTTAGGTATCCATTTTGTGTCTTAACGGTTCCCATCCAGGGTATTTTTTATACTGTCGGCAGACAGTTACCCAACGTTCATTTAAATTGGCCCGTTCCAGCGTAATAAAGTGGACCAGCAATGACTAACCGAAGCTAGTCGGCTAGCTTTCACCAGCCCGATTCTAGCCCGTACCTTTCGTGTTTTCTGGGTAGTAACTACACAACTGATCTAAACCTGCTATCAACGTTTTGTCTGACAATAACTTAAGAGCAATACCTTTAAAAATTTCTGACAAATTTCCATTAGTCAGTAAAGAAGTTGGCTACAAAACTAATGTTGTCGTTAGTTTTGTTATTTCCTGTTTATAACTATTAAGAGTTAATTCTAATTCTCTGACCAAACAATTACGTTTTACAACTTTATCTTGTTTAAGATACAACTTTCTCTAGTTTAAGATATACTCTGCAAATTTTCCACTTATCACATACATTAATTTTATTTTCCTAGCCATTTCTTTTGGCAAAATATATAAATCCTTTGCATTTTTCTCTACACTAGCATTCATCTATTTCATGAACGTTTATTGTATGTCAACCACGCGTATTAATTAATACTGTATTGTCTCCAATTCACTAGTGAGTGAGTTAGTGAAGAGATTGGGGCTGCTCTTAAAAGCGAGGACTTGAGAGCCGATGAGGGTCATTGAGGTGAGTATGGAGCAGCGCCGGAATGAAAGGGTGGGGAAACGTCCCAGAGAAAACCCGATGACCAGTGGCATCGTCCGGCACGAATTCCACATGCGAAAGCCTGGGAGTGACCTGACTGGGGATTGAACCCGGTTCGCATTGGTGGGAGGCAAGCAGGCTAACCACGCAGTCCCCCCTAATTAAGTAGTGATTAGGTGGATGTGGATATGATCATCATTTGTGAGTGTACCAAATAAAATTTTCAAAACGCTACCACCTGCATATGCGTATAATCCTCTTTTATCACGAGACGAAGTCCTGAGTAATATTAATATGAATTCTGAAATTTCTTCCTCTAGTTCCACTATTAAATGAATTGTGTTGTGCTGTGATTTATTTATGCTGAATTTAACTGTCTGTTACTATAAGCAATTAATTGGTTTCTTTTGTCCATTTATCATCTGAGAGAGGACAGCACCTACAGCATAATTACTAGTGTCAATAATCACAATAAATGGTTGTTAGAAATCTGGATACACAAGAATTGGATAAGAAATAATTTTCTCTATAAAATTTGGGACGCTTTTTCTTGTTCTGTTTCCCATTGAAATAGTTCGTCTTTATTTGTCAGCCTTGTCAATGGTCGAGCTATTGTCGCAAATCTCTGTACGATTTTCCTGTAATACCGAAATAATCCTACTACTGAACGAAATTCAGGTAGATTTTTGAGTCTCGGGAGTTCTTAAATTTCTTGTAAATTCTTTCGATTTGGTTTTACACCTTTCGAACTTACAACATGCTGTATGTATTCTAGACTTTCTTGTACAAATGAACATTTGCTAGGTAGAACTCGCAAAATTCCCTCTCTAAATCTTCTCAAATCTTTAGTCATGTGCTCTGCATGTTTTTTTTTACAGTACTGTTGAACACTATAATATCATCAATTTAACCTAAGCACTGATCACCAAACATCGCAGTTAGGACATATTTCTCCTTCAACCTTTGAAATGTAGATGGGGCTTTACACAATTCAAACGGGAGTATATTAAACTCACATTTCACCATGAATGTGGCAAAACTTGTTTTATCTCTATCACAATCCTCTAACACATTTTGTAATAACCACTCACTATATCCAATTAGAGATGTACTTAGACCCATGCAAAGAGTTCAATGTTTAGGTGACATTAATAATTGGGTAAGGGATCACACACACACACACACACATATATATATATATCATATGCTTAAGTAAATTCATGCACGAAAATTTGAACTACCTTCAACNCACATATATATATATATATATCATATGCTTAAGTAAATTCATGCACGAAAATTTGAACTACCTTCAACTTAAATAATTATAAGATAATTTAATCAATACTGGGAACATGATATCAAAACCATCCTTTTACAAATGTTTCGATATACTTCGAATAATTCTCTCTAACTCTATAAGTTCATCTTTCGGTAATGCATTTCACTTTCTGCTAACTGAAAAACATATTTTTGACATATGGCTATCAAAGCTCTGACTACCTCGAGTCAAATCATCCTTTTTAAAATCACGTGAATTGGATTCTGGGCGGTACCATACTTCTATTAAAACTCAATTGATTTGTTTCTACTGCCTTTTAAATTTCAACAAAATTATTCGGGGTTTTCACTTGCAATCGAAACTACCTCTGCTCGTTATCCATCTCGGTGGTTTTGATGGACACAGTGACACATTTTACGCTGTTCTGTGACTTAGAGTACTTCCTCACTCACTCTACGGCTACTATAACTTGAGGATATTTTAGCTACTCCTGAGCATGGAAGTGAACACTTTATGTTAACTGTTCCAGAGACCATTACGAGGATTTTCTCCTGTGGTTGTGTTTGTGGCGACTCTAGCACATTATGTTCCGATTTAACACAGTCTCTCTCGTATATTCGGTGTAACTTCTGCTGTTTACGCATAGTACTCCAGCAACTTCTCTGACAAGTGTGTGCAAATCCTATTACTGTATTCTTTGGCACAGTGAGCATCTAATTTGTAATGTTCACCATTTTTTCACCGCCAGTACTGAACGTTTTGACGCTCTATGAGGTTCAATCAAATCCTCGAGCTCTCGGCCGACCTGTCGCGATCCTATCGACATGCCTGCCTAATGTAGGGGTGGGTGGGGGAATTGCGGACGCGGGGTAAATACGGACTAGCAAGTATCTACTCATTCCCTCCCCCCCCCGCGGCAGCCCGGTGCTGTCACCTGTTTCTTTCCGCCATTTTAGTGCCACGCAAAAACTTACGACAGCCGGCTGCGCACAGTTTGAAAGGTAGGTAAAATTTAAACAAAAAGTGTATATTGATCTAATTGTTAGTGTTTTGTAATTCGAGGGACAGGTCTGTATACTAAGTGATGGTAAAAAGTGATATTTTCTATGGATAGCTTTGTCAATGGAGTTTGAATCGCCAATGTTTGTTTTTATGGAACGTTTTCATAACCTACAAATTTCTCTCTTTGATTTTAAAATACCCAGTTGGGTTAATTGCGGACAAGCCTTGCGGGGTAAATACGGACGTCCGCAATTACCCCTAATTCGATAAACTATTATGAAATTAATCAATAACTGCTCATTTTCAGATGCCTCGGAAATATATAAGAAAAAAAGAACAATCATACACCATCGAATCATTACAAAAAGCTGTGCAAGAAATAAAAGACCAGAAGATAACTTTTCGTCAGGCGGAAGAAAAATATGGTATTCCCAGAGCTACTTTGTTTGACCAAGTGAAAAAAGGCAGTGTTTCTACAATACCAAAGAGAGGTAAGAAATCTGTTTTTAACGAAATACAAGAAAACGAACTGGTTGATTTTATTTTAAAGTCATGTAAGGCTTTCTTTGGGATAACAATACCTACTCTGAGAAAGATAGCTTTCGATTTTGCCACCGCAAATAACATAAAACATAATTTCAATAAAGAAACTGGTATGGCAGGAATGGATTGGTATTACAATTTTTTGGCTAGACATCCAAATATATCACTTCGAAGGCCTGAAGCTACTTCCATAAATAGAATTACCGCATTTAATGAAGAAGAAACCGATATATTTTTTGTAAATCTGAAAGCTCTCATGATTAAATACAAATTTAAATCTGATTCAATTTACAATATAGATGAAACTGGAATTAGTACGGTACAACGCAATTCCAGGATCCTTGCACCAAAGGGGCTAAAACAGGTTGGAAAATGTACCAGTGCAGAACGTGGTTCTTTAACTACAGTTGTGAATTGCTTTAATGCTGGAGGCTCGTACATTCCCCCATTTTTTATCTTTAAAAGAAAAAGGATGAATGCTCAGCTTATGAAAGACAGTAATAGCAACATGATAGCTTGTGTTTCAGACTCTGGTTGGATCAATGAATCAATATTTGTTGATTGGCTCCAGCATTTTAAAGAATTCGCTAAACCATCGGCTGACAATCCCGTTTTGTTAGTTCTAGACAACCACGAGAGCCATATTAGTCTGAAAGTTTACGAGTTTTGTCGTAAAAATTGTATCCATGTTTTGACATTGCCTCCACATACATCGCATAGAATGCAGCCATTAGACTTGACCTTTCATGGACCAGTAAAAACAGCATACAACAGAGAGTGTGAAACCTATATGGTTAACCATCCGGGAGCAAAAATTACAGCATTTGATATTGTTGGTCTTTATACAAAAGCTTTTAACCGATGCTCGTCTATTGATAAAGCTATAAATGGCTTCAAGAGTGCTGGAATTTTCCCAGTTGATCAAGATAAATTCAAGGGCACTTTCGAAAGTTTCGGTGATATAATTACACCAGAAACTCCATGTGATACCAGCCATGTGAGTCCTGATCATAACAGCCAAAGAGAGTTTCATAGCGAATCTCAAATTAGTGATGCAGCTAATAACAGCATTCCTAGTGAAGTAAGATCTCAACAAGAGTCTCAGCCCTCTAGTAACATAAACATTATCGATGAATCCGTTCCCGATGTACCTGATCAAGACGAAATAAATGAAAATAATGCTATAAGTGAAGCTGATTTAAACCAAAGTACGACAAGTCAAACTAGTCAATCTTCATCAGTACCGCTTAGTGATTTAATAAAGGTCCCAACTCTACAAATTCATCGTAGCAAACGGTCAGTAAACAAAAAGCATTCCATCATTTTTACCAGCACACCGGAAAGAAAGAATCTAGAAGAAAAGGAACAAACGAAATTAGACAAGAAAAGAAAAGTTCAAGAAAACGAAAATAAAACTACATCTAATAAGCTAAAAAAGTCAAAAATTTCTACAGGAAAAGGATGAAAGGGTGTAAGCAATCTAAATAATTTTGAAAATGAAAGAAATGATTACTTTTGCATTTATTGTCAAGAAAAGTACAGTGATCCACCCGTCGAAGACTGGATTATGTGTTCAAAGTGTAACAAGTGGGCTCATGAGAACTGCACTGCAGGAAGTTCTTCTAAAGGCTTTACTTGTGATTTTTGTCTATGATGTGGACCTAGTCCGTAAATACCCCATGCTGTCCGTAATTAACCCAGGGTCAGTCCGGATTTACCCCGAGCGCTACGGGTAATTACGGACAGACAAGGTTTTGTTTTTGCTAAAAATATTGTATTTGTTGATTGATCTCGTTTAATAAGTATAATTGTTTTTGTAGTTGTATAACTAAAGATTAATAATTAATAAATACAGACTGATTATTACTGATAGTGCGAATGTTGTGCGTTATTTCCCTTCAGCGTCCGCAATTCCCCCATCCTCCCCTACATGCATGTTGCTCCTTTACCATCTGCGTGCCTAGGAGATCATGTCCTCTTGCCCACTTTGATGTTATCGCGATGAGAAACGAAACACTGGGGTTCATACCTTTGACTTGTAACAAAGGGGATCTCCTTACTCTAATAACTCAATCTCCTGAGTGCCCTATTTTCAACTACGCAGATACCCTGACGGTCGTTCACCTCGTCTACCAGATATGTCTCACTGAATAGTTTGTTTGTCCGTTTAAAATCAATAGCTCTACTGCTCCGTTCACAACACACCTCATTTACTTTGAGGCTCTTATAGGTAAGAATTAAGTTACACACTGCCACATGGATGCCCGGTATATTCGTCAATACCGGTTAAAAAAGGCAATTTCGAGTTAGTGTCTCCCCAACTCTCCACATGCAAGTCAACTTCTGCTACTGTCTGTGATTTTTTTGGCAGAATCGTAATTTGCTTCAATCTTACTTTCCCATACTGGTCACTATGGGTTATTCTGGATATAAGTTTAGAGTTGGCCAGGCTCCCAACTTGTTTCCGTTTATCATCTGGCTTGTAAATGCATAAATTACACAATTCAACATTATTGTATTTTTCAAATACACTGTTTGTTCTCTTAGGTAGATTCTGGCAACATAACATCATAGAAAGTCTGTTCCAAGTATTTCCTCAAAAGGAAGTCGTGATGTGCATACTAGGAACTAATATGGGTAACACTGACATTTTACCCACAACTCAATATATTGGATACCTGTAATATGGAGAGAATTTCCAGTGACGCCTTTCGCTCCTTACTAGATACATTTGCTATGTTCTTGCTGGCACTAGGCATCACAACAGATACATCGGATCCTGTGTAAATTAAGAACAATTGAGACTCGCCCTGAACAAGAAAAAATTTAATTGTCTTATTAACCCTGTAACTGTAATTACAGCCATGTGGTGCCTTGGGCCGACACCCTGCCTTTCGTGTTTTGGCGACCATTATTAACATTTCCATTGATAAATTTTTGCCTACCCTGGGTTTCTAGGTGCATGAGTTCGTCGGGATTTCCCAAACTTCTGTTCTCCCTAATTACATGGCAAAATTTTCTGCAGTGGAAACATCTGATATTATTATAATGTTCTTGCCCTAATTATAGCCCTTTGGAAAAACGCCTACTCTTGCTATTAATGCTTTCACTCGAACCACGTTAACATGAGTTATACCCTCTCCCATAGACTTTACTCATAGAAGTATTTTTGCCATGTCTCATGTTACCCTGTGCCACACTTGCTTGCTGTGAGACTATGATATACAATTTATTTCTCCTATCAGGATCATCAAATTTGTTTTTGCATTCACGATGCACCTCTGTGATCTCTAAAGCTAAAGGCATTCGCTTGGCTTCATCCATAGTTTGCAGTAATTTATATATCAATTGTAAATCTATGTTCTCCTGTAACCCATTTGTAAAAGCTGCTTGAAGTATTTTCTTAGCCTCCTGATTAAAATTTTCTTGTTTCTCTGGATCTTTTAACTGCAGAATAGTTTTCTGACATAATTTACATCTATCAGCAAAAGCTTTCACTTCCTTGTCTCGTTTCTTCCAAACATTGTGTATAATGTAATAATGAAACCGTAATGGATGATTCTCTTTGAATATTTCAGATTATTAACCTTTAAAATTTTAAATTTTATATTTCCTCTCAAGTAGGGATAGTTGGAAACAAAATGCAATGCTAGGCCTTTCAATCTCATGTTAGTTAATTTAGTTTTGTCCTTATCTGAAATGCTACCGAGGCTTGTCACACTTTTTACACTTTTTAGAAAGTCGTGAACAGGCAACGAACCTATCTCGACAGTCCATTTCTCAATCAACGAAACCGCTACCAAATCTTTCATTTCAGATGGTGTTTATGTGAGTGCTTGACCTGGTGCCTGTGCTGGCATCGGGGGAGGTGGATGTTGGACTGAAAATTTTTAGTCTTCCATCGTTGACTAGAATCGTATAGCTGCCTTGCAATAATACTATTCAGTTCGTTTCGAAAAAGGAACCCAAATATTTCGATCGTGATTCCATTGATTGTAATATTGTAATGCTAAGTTATAAGTGCAGGGATATTCCGATGCATGGTATCTTGTTTCTCTTTCTACTTCATTGAGATAGGCATTGCGTTGGAACGCGAAGGAAAAACTACAGATTCTTTTTCGCAACTAGAGGTCGCACTCTGCGAAGTCAAAGAGAATGTAATTGAAAATAAATGAAGCCTTTCAATTTCTATTTCTTGATAAATGCGATTGCTAGGGAACAATTGCCTTACTATGTGTATGTCAAATAACAAAACAATACGCCTAGCAGAATTCTCATATTCATAAATTTTGTGAGCTGGCTTTGGAAAAGAGCACCTCGATTTTCCTTTGAAAACTATTTCCAATTCCGAACCTGTTGCTAATGCTATCAGTATCTCGCGAAATGGTTTTACTTTTGACAAGTCAAAACACATCTGTTTCTGAAATAATTTCTATATTAAGTAATAATAAAAATCTTCCAATCCCTCCAAGGCTTCAGTACTACTCATCAAAATAATGTATGTACAGGGGATGGACAAAATAATATGAACACCTGACATATACACAATATTTATTTATTATAAGATTTTGGGCCACCATTTGCTTTTAGAACAGCTGCAATTCTTCGCGGAATAGATTCGTAGAGTTTCTGAATAGTTTCCAACCGAATGTTGTCCCATTCTTGTATCAAAACATCCACCAATTGCTTCAATGATGTTGGAGATTGAAATCTGCTCCTCACTTTCTGCTCTTCAACTCCCCATAACGGTTCAATTATGTTGAGGTCTGGCCAAGGAAGATGTTTGATATTCTGATGCTCCTCAAACCACGACTGAACCTTTTTGACTGTGTGTATGGGCGCATTATTATCTTGGAATATGTCAGTGTTTGGCAACAATATGATAGTCATAGTAAGAACTTCATCATTGAGGATGTCGAGATATTCATTCGCAGTAATCCGGCCAGTGATGTGAATGAGAGTACCAGCTGAATACCACGATATAGCCGCCCAAATCATAACCGAACCTCCCCCATGCTTGACTGTAGGAAGCAGGCAGTCCGGATCGTAGGTTTCTTTTGGGGTTCTCCATACATAAACCCGGCCGTTTGTAGGAAACAATGTAAAAGATGATTCATCGGACCATACCACATTCTTCCAATCATCAAGTGTCCAGGTTTTATGATCGTGGCACCACTTCTTTCGCAGCTTAGCGTTGGCTTCCGTTATAAAGGGTTTCGCAATTGCAGCCCTTCTATGAATGTTAGCTTTGTGGAGCTCCCACCGTACTATTTTTGTCGAAAAATTATTACTCAAGTGAGTGTTGAAATCTGCTGTCACTTTTGCAGCGGCAGTTTTATGTTGTCTGGCCACAATTCTTTTTAATGTTCGTCAGCCTCTGTCAGTTAACTTTGGGTTTCGCCCACTATTCCTCTTCGTCGATGATGTTTTACCGTGTTTTGTGTATGCTGTCATTACCATGGATACTGTCGCTCGTGAAACGTTAAACAATTCAGCTTTTTTTTTCACAGACGCTTCCGCTAACCGAGCACCAACGATTTGCCCTCTTTCAAAGTCTGAGAGATCACACATTTTACCGATCGCTTGTTTTAACCGTTGCGAAACAAAGCGTATAATACACTGAAATATAACCTACAAGACTTGGCACGTAAACTGTGCAATACATGCGCGTTGCATTATTTACACGGAAGCAGTGTTGCCAACATGCAACAAAATTTACTATATTGCATGGTTTTCATATTATTTTGTCCATCCCCTGTAGATAATACTGTAAAATCTATAATTTTCCTTTCTTGCCTATATAACAAGCATCTCAGCATAACGCCCTAATGATTTTGCCAAGTGCAAAAAAGGTGCGGGCAGAATCCAAATAAGTACTACAGTATTCAACTCGAAAACAAGTGTGTGGAGTTATGTTCTCAAGATCTACATGACAAACAGTATTACCTGTTATTCTCTTGTTCATAGGTCCATCGATGTATGAGAATTCAAAACGATATGATCTTTGGTAATATGTGAGTTCATTGTAATACAGATAATCTCATTTCTCCCGATGAATAGTGGTTTATTAGTAATCAAAAATGCGAACAATCCTAAAAGCTTCAGGACAAGTTTAAAATTGCCCCTCGGCCATGTTATCAACTCAATCACAACTTCACGATTCGCGTTTAAAACACATCATGTCTTCGTTCAATAAAATTAATTTAATATGTGTACTGAGAAAAACCTATTGCAATATAACCTACCACCTTTCACTTATTACCAATAACCCTTTGGAGTGAGTTGCAGTTACAGCCATCTGTAGTAACATCCTAAATGCTGCCACTAGTTTGTGGTGCCCGAGCAGTTAGCCAAGTCACAAACAATAAATAAGAACATAAATAATTAAGTTTTGAACATTTACTCAATTGTAAGCAAGCAATACAATGCAACACTCACTTTACTTACTGTGACTACTCTGCGAGTCTGAGAAAGCGAATTTGGTTAGGAAAAGAAATTAAAGGAAGTAAATTATTTTCATTTAAGCCGGAGGTGGCTTCTCAGGCGTCGTCCAGCGTAGTCGTCCCAGGCAGGCCAAGTGATGCTCTGGTTGCGTTTGACAAATAGGGCGTCTCCCAGCATTACGAGGGATAATATAATGACTTGTCTGGGTGGGGGAATTCTCCTACCATGATTAAAGAGGGGTAAAGTCAGGGCGTTGGTGGTCTGCCATGTTGGCAAAAACATAACTCTGCAAGCGGCCACGTCCACATGTACATTGCATTGCTGTTCATACGGGAATCATGTGGGCAAAAATATGTTGAAAAAAAAAATGTGACTTTCCATCAGAAAGTGTCTGTATCACTCGTGTGGTGCATATTCATGATATCCGGTATCGTAGTGGATACAAGTTTCCATCGGGGGAAATACGGAGTGTGATAACTCGTGAAATTGTAGGCAGGCCCCTTGGCTCTAAAATATCTATCACAAATGCTCATTTGGGTGATTAAATTTTTAATTTTTTTAAATAAATTTTTACTTTTTTATTTCGATTATTACATGTTTTAATTTTTAACAAAATAGTTAAATCAGATTTCAAAGCCACATCTTGATGAAATTGATAAAAAAATTAAATTTTTAATATAATCATTTTTTAAGATTTTAAAACTACCTATTTTTTAAATTATAAATGTTTAGTTTGTGGTTTTATCACAATACTAAGTAAAAAAGTAATTATTATTCGTAATTTAAGCTTTCAAAGCAATGTCTTTCTTTATATTATCAGAATTGTTATTGCAATGAAATTACGTAACTTGTTTTTAATGCATGATTATTTAAACTTCATTTTATTGTATTATTATAATCATATCTCTTCGAATTACATTTGTTACAAACACGCTCATCTTACATTCATGTATGATATTTTATTGGTTTTTCTTCCAGCAAAATCAATAAACTTCTCATTTTGTTATACTTATTTATCTCTGGTTTTAAAGCAACAACATTTTTCAAATCACGAAAACATTTTCTCTAAATATGATAAAATTTCTTGATTTTTAAGGCAACAACATTTTTTAAGTGATTAAAAGTTTTCATTTTTAACATATTGGGTCAAACTTCATTCATGAGCAAAAAATGTAACTGTGCTTAAATGGAATTTTAATATCATCATAAATAATATAGATATTTATATTACCAAAAGTTTTATTTTAATTAATTATTCTGATTATTATGATATTGTTTAAGATTTCTTTGAAATCATCAAATGTTTTATTTGCAACATATTCATTAAAATCTTCTATTGGAATACTTTTTTAATCTATTATAAATTTTAAAATATTATTCCCTGCTGCTGATTAATGGCTTCCCGAACAAATCTGTCATTAAATAATAAAGTAATTATATCAGAAAAATTCTACCACTTAGAAAATAAATCTGGCGCTATCAAGCAAATACCTGAATAAATTTTTTAAATTCTATCATCGAAATAATATGTATGGTTATCTTAAAAATATAAAGTTAATTTTTTATGAATATTTCCACCAAATGAAACAAAATCGTACATAATAATATAATTTTTTATTTTATTAAAAATCCCAATGAGTACCGATATTATATTATATATATATAAATTAACAATTGCACATTCATGCTAATTTATTTTATTTGGTCATTCATTTATCAAATAAAACATCTGAATTTTTTTATATATATTTAATATTTTCACTCAAATTTTAAATCTATATTTGATAATGTAATTATTTCGAATTTCTTTGTATTCCTAATTTTTTAGTACGAACATTTCCTTAGGCAATTTCATTTTCTACGGCTAAGTTATCTCTTCTTTGTTCTTCTAATTCTTCGTATTTTATTCCAGTTTGTTCGACCGAATTATAAATCCATCTATTCAAAGCGGCCACGTCCACGTGTAAAATGCACTGCTGTTGATACGGGAATCGTGTGAGCAAAAATATGTTCAAAAACAGAATGTGACTTTCCATCAGAAAGTGTCTGTATCACTCGTGTGGTGCATATTCATGATATCCGTTATCGTAGTGGATACAAGTTTCCATAGCTAGGGCTTCGAGCACTCCTAATATTATCATTAAAAGGATAAAGAAAACCTCCAGCTTTAAATTTAAACTTGAACCAATTTCATTATTGAATAATTGTTATTGTTGCAAATGATAAAGTTAAATCCAATCCTTTATGTCCTTTAATATTTATTCTTCTTTTCAATGTGAAAATTTAATTAATTTATTGGAATATAGAAAGCAGTTTTTTATCTTCCTATGTACATAATCAAAAAATATATATTTTTCACATTAACACATTTTAATTCCCCAAACTAGTTTTCTTTTAGAACAAATACTACCACTAACAACTGCAGTTTTTTTTCTCATGTTCTGTTTCCAGTTGGTTTCTGTTGTATTCTAGCAGTTTAGATTGGTTCCTGTTGCTTTTTGTTGGTTTACATTGTGCTGTATGCAGTTGGTTCCTGTTATATTATAGTGTTTTAAATAGGTTTTATTGTGTTTTCTTGGTTTCTATTACCATAAACTCAGTTAGTTTCTGTTGTATTTTAGTGGTTTACATTGTATTTATGTATCCAATGTGTAGTATATTAATATTTTTTGTGGTATTTTAGTGGTTTCTATTATTTATTGTGTGTCATATATGTTGGTGTTGTGCTGTAGTGGCATTAATTGTTTTCCATAGAGTTCTGTTTGTTTCTGTTGTGCTCTGTTGGTTTCTGTTGTGGTCTGTTGTATTTTATTGTATATTGTTGTGTTCTGTTGTGTTTTGTTGTGTTCTGTTGATTTCTGTCGTATTGTGTTAGTTTCTGTTGATTTCTGCTGTGTTTTGTTGGTTTCTGTTGTGTTTTTCTGTTTCTGTTGTGCTATAATATTTTGCATTCTATTATTTTTGATTGTTTAAATTGACAGGCCCTCTACATCCTGTGAGCTCGAAACTTGGAATCACCCCAGAAGAAACTTCATCAGCAGAAGGCAGAAAGGTGATCATTTTATATTGGTCTGCATCATGTTGTCTCACAAGGGTGGCCTGACATAATTTTCTCAAACATTTCAAACTTTATTATTTGTGTGGTTGCAACGGGAAAGATTTAATGGGAAATTTAAAAAAAATCATAATAACAAAATGTAAAATATATCTGCTTGAAACTTTTTATAACGGATATTATACCAGATGATTAATACAATATTTCACAATATTTTACGAAAAGCTTTATTTAAATATATATATAAAATATTTATCTAAAAAGCTATCAATATTCATACATAAATATATTTATTGATATCTACGATATCACAGCATGACATTAATTTGGTATAATTTCAAAGCATCTACTGCAAAATTTACATTATTTAAGTTATTTTCCCTTTTTTCACATCATTTCTATTTAAAAGCATAAAAAAAAATTTCTGGCCACGGCCTAACACTTAAAAATGTTCTACCTTTCTTGCCTCCATGGCGAACACCTACAGTTTCTGAGAACCAAGCACACCAGCTCCAAGAATGAAAGTCAATTTATTTAAAACCCCTTTCTTTACCCCTCGTCTATACTTCACATTTAATAGATTTGGCAAATATGGTGTTCAGTATTTAATTGTGTTCATATATTGTAACCAATAAGAAAAATGTATTTAGAAATAGAGGGCACTCATAACTACATGGCGACAGTTTTTTACTTTCTGTCACAAGAATTTTCTCTCTTCAACCTGAAACTCTTGGCAACATCGCTAATGTAACCAAGGCGTAGCCAATAGTAGTGAAGCACGTTAGTCTTTCGTCTGGCGGGGTTGGAAACACAGGCCATTTCGATAGTTGAATTTCTGACACTGAGGCTGCCACTATGCTGGTCGACTCGCTGCTCCTTCGAAGGCCCACTTGACGTCGGGTGCCGAATATGCTAGATATTTTTCCCAATAGATGAGGCAGAATACATGGTGGTCTTCCAGAGCTGTTCTAAACTATTCGCCAAAGGTAGGAAAAACGCCCACTGCTGAATTAAATAATGGGCAGGCGAAAATACATAACACGACATACTTTTTTATAGGGAATTGGGGCTCTTGAACACAAGACCAAAACATATCGTCTCATCCTCCCTCCCTTGAAGCTGAGTGCCATCAAGAAAATTAGCCTCTATCATCCAGGATTCCTCCAAGGTGGCCAGTCTTGCAGGGGAATTTGGAGTGAAGGCTGCAACACTGACAGCTACAAATATGATCTTTCACAGCTTCCAAAAGGAAAACATCCACAGCAGCCATCCCATCGCCATATTAACGCTCTTTTGACAGATCAATAAGTCTCCACAGCATCCCAAGACAGCAACTTCAGCAGGAGTAGCGACCATCACAGGACCCCTGATGCAAGGATGCAAGGTGTCCCCACAGTCTCCTCAGGCATCATGACCATCGGAGTGCCCATGGGGCCATGCTACATGATGTCCTCGCAGAATGGAAATACTCTTTTGTATTTGGAATCTCTTAAAAACAGAAGATTCTGCCAGCAGAATACGAGAAGCCTCCTCTCGTCCTCTCTCCTATAGGTCCTCTCGGCCAGGCTCCACCGAAACAAAATATGCACCAGAACAGCATCAGTAACCAAGATATATCAAGACGTCTTTATTTATTGATTACCTTCTCAGATCAAGAAAATATTCTCATGGTACCACAAGAATGCGAATCTTTGGTTCTCAGATCTACCTAACACCTACTCCATATTATTCCACCCTTGCAAGAATATTTTTTTATTTACAAACTATCGAATTATAAATCACACCATCGAAAAATGCATAAACATTAAACACTCTTAATAATTAAATGGATATAAACAAAAAGAAATTAGCATTACATTTTGGTGCTGTGGATCTCAGACACCTGTTTTACAACTCTTTACCTGCGATAGATGGGCTTAATTCCTTTTGTTGAGATTGTCAATATGTTCTAGCCGCACAATAACAGGTGTTAATAATATTGCTATTTTTAATATCCTGATATATTTTGGTGCCAATTTGGTAATAACCTTATCTGTTTTATTACTTAAGAAATGCGCCTCCAACAAAACTGTATCGCCTACTTCAAATTGTACTGGATTTATGTCCTGATTATACTTAATAGCTAACTTTTGATGATATTTCTGCAAGTTCTTCCTTGCTTTCTCCTATAGCTCAGACAATTTGTCAACATCTATCCGAATCCCAACATAAGGAATGAAGAATACACACATTTATCAAAGAATGGAAAATAGTTTGCTCTAAAAACAAATGGGGGTCATATGTTTGGTCGCTTCACTAACAACATTATTAAATGCTAAAGACACCTGATACACTCTCTCATTCCAATCGCTATGAGATCCAGTCTGAAAGGTTCTCAGAGCTGCTTTCAAATGTTAATTATATTTCTCAACCATGTTAGCTTTGGGGTTACAGGGAGAGGTATGTGTCAACTTCACCCCACACATAAAAACCAACTTTTTCATAACAGCAGAAACAAAAAAAGTAGAATTATCTGTGCCTATGATAACAGCAGACACAAAAATGGGAAATAAATGATGTCCTAGAATACCACAATTTCCACTGACTTCATATTACATAAAGGAAAAAAGAATACTAATTTACTAAAACTATCTATCACTACTAAAATGAGTGAGAAACCCTCTTTGGTCCGAGGTAATGGCCCAAAAACCTCCACATATATTAGCTCCCAGGAGTACTGAGCAACTGCAGCTGATTTTGCCTTCTGAANATATTTACCCATGGTCCGAGTAATTCTTGGTTTTGCCTTCTGAACGGCATCACAATTAGAAACACGCAAATATGCATAAACCATCATTATGGGCCAATAAAACATGTATTTTATACGAGACAATGTCTTGTCCTGCGCGAGATGGCACCCAACATGAGAATCATGATAATATTTAAATATCATATTGTGTAATGTATTTGGTACAAAAATACTACATTTCACTTTGTCATCAATATGTACGGCCAAACCTTTCCTTAACTCATAAACTTTTGAAGTGTTGGCAAGAATTGGTTTTTGGATTTCCGTACACTCAGAGTCATCCTTTTGATTTTCCTGCAACTCAATATAATCCTGAGAGATCCATTGTAAAACTCCCACTTGCTGCATTTCATGTTCCTGTACAAAATTAACTTGACCATTCTCATTACTATCATCAACTTGAAACTCGTCGGCATCAAACATCCTCGATAGACAATCTGCATCACTATTGTCAACCACGTTCATATGATTTTTAGTATATTTATATCTACTTAACCTAACTAACCAAACTGATATCCTTCCAGAAAGCTTTTTGGTGGCAATAACCCATTTTAAGACCTGATTATCAGTATGCAAAAAAAAATATTTACTTTCTAAATTATCCACAAACTTATGCACACAAAAAAAAGTTGGCAAGATCTCTTTCTCTTAAACAGTTCATTTTTTTTTTCGGCAGGTGTTAACATCCGACTAGCATATGCAACTGGTGCTATCGAGTTTTCAATGTGCTGACTTAAAACAGCCTCCACAGCTATATAACTTGCATCAACCTGTAGAACAAACTGCTTCTCAAACTCATGCAAACGCAACACTGGAGGTCAAGTAATCATTTATTTTAATTTACAAAAATCCTATTCTTGTTGCTCTCCCCAACTAGAGTCTACTTCTTTTCGTTTCAAAGCATTGAGGGGTCAGCGATGGTGACAAAATCTGGGATAAACTTTGAATAAAAACCAACAATCCTCAAAAATCTCCTTACTCCTCTTTGGGATGGATAAATTTACGACAGACCTAATTTTCTCGGGGTCCGTCAACAAATTTACCATAAGAAATTATAATTTCCAACTATTTGACCTGACTTTTTGCCCATGTTATATTATCCGTGTTCACAGTGAAGCCTGCCTCATGTAAAGCAGTAAGCACATCATGTAAATGCTGAATATGTTATTAAACACTCTCATTATACATACATGCATCATTAATATATGTGAAAAGAAAATGGTATTGAAATTATCCTAGAACCTTAAATAAAATATGCGACATTGCCTGAGGCCCACAGTTCACGCCCATTGGCAGTCGTTTCCACTGATTCGATGTTATTACGAAAGCTAAAATTTCCAGTGAATCGGGATGTAGCTCGCGTTGAAGTAATGGGGAATATAAGTCTAGGATGGTGAAATACTTCGCTTTACATACATGTTGAAATAAAGTCTCAATGGTAGGAAGTGGATACCGATCCACAAATATTTTTATTATTAACCGATCAATAATCACTGATCAGTCTAAACTGACCTGGATTTATTTTGCTAACAAAAAGGAAGGACTTGAATATACACTATTCAACTCTTCAATAATATCCTAATATCTTAATTCAGAAATCAATGATCTAAACACTTTGATTTTTGGAAGAGCCACTTCATATGGGACAGACACTACAGGTTCATCGTCACTAAGATTGAATTGAATCGGATTTTGAGTACATGGCCTAAATTTGAAGTCACAGCATCCTGAAATTAATGTATCAAGTTTTTAATCTCAAGTTCCTGTCTATTTGTTAACTTTTCTGTTTTCATTAACCGATACCTCATACTGGTTGTAACCAAAGACACAGGATAACTCTCATGACTACATGCTCAAACCTGGAAGAACACGAAAAATAAACTTCCAAGATAATTTTTCTATTTTAATTTTCAACCTTGCAGAACAAACACGGTATATCATATCACCCTCAGCTAAAGAAAAACACACCTTTACATCCCTTTCCAAATTCACAAATACTTTTGGTAATGCTTGTTGAACTACATTACCAAGTTCTTGACTTTTTAATGAACAAGAGGCACCAGAATCTAGTAATGAAGATACTTGAATTTGGTTTCCTGTTATTATTGGCACACACAACCACACACAACGTTTTTCAAACGAAATAATATCTACAACATTTATCCCAGCAAGTTTCAATCACACTGGACATCGTGCACAAACATGCCCCATGTTGCCACAAAAGAAATAACGAATGGCCTGTAGGGTCTTAGAATTAATAACCCCTGGTTTGCTTTGTACCGGCCCTGATTGTTTCGACCGAAAGTCATTCCTGTAAACTCATTGTACGCCCTTATCAGGCTCCCTGGCTAAAGTGACAGTCTGAGTGTATTTTCCCCTTTTAAAATTTTCCAAAGATGCAAACAGAACTAGATTTTTGCAAACAACAGCACCCATCTGCATTACTGCGACTTACGATTTCACCATGGGTTTAACATAACCTGATTGAAAACGTCCTCGTACATTACTACCCACCCCATATTCTCATTTGTATTTTCAGTAGAGTATCGAACAATCATTCCCACACGAGAAACAAGCTCAAGCAACTGTGCTTAAGTCTTAGGTTGTTCTAAAAACCTTAAAAAACTACTATTAATAGGCAAGAATAGTTTATGAAACATTATTTCCGTGAAATACTCTTCACTAAATGAGAGATATTTCACTTCCACCAACCTCAGTACTTCGCTCACAAACTCCTGCATTGTCTACCCAATTTGCTGATCTTCCTATTAATTGCACCTTCATGCGCAATACAGCATTATCAAACGAGACAAAATTCAAACAGGCACTAGAAAACAGTTTTATGACCCAATTTTCCTTTACAGTTGCACTAAAAATAAATTTAAATAAATTGGGCACCTTAAAAATATCCACAGCATAATTTTTCTGTCTAGAACAAAGATCAAAAGCTAAGAAACAATTTTTTTTGACAAAAAAATATTAAACCACATTCGAATTTGTGCCTTTTACTTCTGGCACATGAGCTAATAATTAAGGAGGTAATTTATAATCTTGTTTGTAAAAAAGGTTGGTCTCACCCTTCGTTTCAAGTTCCACCTCGGCTCCTTTCTTCACCATCCCACGGGCCTTAACACGTATTGCTCAATTGACTCATCATCTTTAACCTCCTCCAAAGCATCTGTCAACATTTGCGAGAGGATTGCTTTGGACAGATGCTGGAATCAACCTGTCGACATTGTTTGTAAATAATGAACCTTTCAACTGGCACACAAGATCGGGAATACACAAACTCCATACTCAAGTTTACAAAACCCCATATAACCTAGAAAACTAAAGATTTTACTAATTGCCCCTGATAGTTCCAGCTTATGCAACACGCAAAGCAGTGAGCGCAGCTGTGACACGAAATTTACCTCCTTTGGACTAGAGACTTTAAAACACCCCCGAAGAAACCTTATCAGCATAAGGCAGAATGGTGATAATTTTATATTGGTCTGCATCATTTTGTTTCACAAAGGTGCCCTGAAATGATTTCTCACACCTTTCAAAGTTTGTTATTTGCGTTGTTGCAACTGAAAACTATAATGGGAAATAAAAAAAATTCATAATTCCAAAATGAAAAATTTTTTTTTTAACCTTTTTTATAACTACCTTTATACCAAGTATTAAATTTAATATTTCATTATATTTTACGAAAAGCGACATTTAAATATATAAATAATATTTAGCTAAAAAGCTATCAAATTGATACAAAAATACTTATTTTTATATATTCGATCTCACAGCATTACATAAATTTGGTATAATTTCAATTCATCATCACCAAAATTTACATGCTGTAAGTAATT
Source organism: Clitarchus hookeri (assembly GCA_002778355.1). Taxonomy (NCBI): domain Eukaryota; kingdom Metazoa; phylum Arthropoda; class Insecta; order Phasmatodea; family Phasmatidae; genus Clitarchus; species Clitarchus hookeri. The sequence continues at coordinate 297,382 of NQII01000906.1, forward strand.
TTTCCCATTTCCACAAAACTTTAACTAAAAAAAAAACTGGCCAAAACCTATTACTTAAATATTTTCTACCTTTCTTCTACATTTACAACTATTAAAAAACCCCAAATATTAAAACACTTATCTCCACGGTGAAGACCATCAGAGGCTGAGAAACAAGCACACCAGCTCCAATAATGTATGCCTATTTATTTAAAAACCTTTTCGTCAACCCTCGCCTATACTTCACATTTAATAGATTTTGCAACGGTGTGTTCAGCATTGAATTCGGTACAGTTAATTTTATCCAATAGGAAAAATTGTATTTGGAAATAGAGGACTCTCATAATTACATTGCGACAGTCTTTTATTTTCCGTCATGAGCATTTTCTCTCTTCAACTTACAACTCTTGGCAACATCGCTGATGTCACCAAGGTGTAGCCAATATATGTGAGGCATGTAAGTATTGTGTATGGCCAGGCGGGAAACACGGGCGCTTTCAGTGGTTGAATTTCTGATGTTGAGGCGGCCACTATTCTGGTCGACTCGCTGCTCCTTCAAATACTTACTTGACGTCGGGCGCCGAATCTGCTACATATTTTTCACCGTATACGAGGCAGCATAGATAGTGGTCTTCCAGAGCTGTTCCAAACTTTTCGCCAAAGCTAGGAAAAACGGCCATAGCTGAATTTAAAAATGGGCAGGCGAAAATATGTAACGCGATATACTTTTTTTATAGGAAATTAGAGCTCTTGAACATGAGACGAAAACATATTTCCTGGAAATTGATTTATGTTGTGTTTTGTTGGTTTCTATTGTGCTGAAGTCAGTTTGATTCTGTTGTATTCTAGGAGATTCTAGTCTGTTTTGTTGTGCTGTAGCATGACATTTTCTGTTATATTCAAGTGGATTCCGTTGATTTCTGTTGTGTTGGATTGGTGTCTCTTGTTTTTGTTGTATTCTAGTGGATTTAATTGGTATCTGTTGTAACAGTTTTTGAATTTTTTGTATTTTGATAATTTTATTTGTTTTGTTTTGTTGGTTTATACTGTGCTGTTGGCAGTTGGTTTTGGTTATGTTTTAGTGGTTTCCATCGGCATGTGTTGTGCTATATTTTGTTAGGTTCTATTGTATTATTATGGTTTAAAATTCTATATATAATGTGTTTTGTTGGTTTATGGTGCTGTTTCTATTTATGTTTGTTGCATTACTTGTGATATCCATTGGTTTAATCTATGTTTTGTTGGTTTCCTTTGCATTTCCTGATGTTCCCGAGGTTTTTCTGTTGTGTTCTGTTTGTTTTAAATGTATTTTACACTGTTGGATTCTGATAAAATTCATATTATTTAATCTTAGGTTCTGCTGTGTTTTGTGATTTTCTGTTATATACTTTTAGTGTTTTCCTGAAAACAATAACAACCAATAAACACAACATAAACAAACCAACAAATTTACTATGGTATATAGTACTATTACTTCACAAACATCAGGATTGTACACTAAAACCAAACAGAACGCAACAGAAAACAGTGGAAACCATTGAGACTACACAGATTTCAATATAATGAAATTTGACAGGATCCAACCAAATACAACATATTCTTTAAAAAAAAATGGAAGATCAAAATTATTTCATCAGAAACCAACCTGGTGAAATAAAAAATCCAACGGAACACAAAAGGAACACTAGCATTTACTGAGACTACATCAGAACACAACATAATTAAATTTTACAGAAACCAACAAACAACAATAGGAACAAATGGAAACAACTAAAATACTACAGGAAACCAAAAACAACAGATTCGTAAGTAGAACAATGATACTTTATCAGAAATAACAGAGACAAATAGTAAAAACCAACATAACAGAAACCAATGGAAATCACTCGGGCTACATTCATATTTAGCAGAATAAAATACAATAAAATACAACAGAAACTAATGGACACCCCAAGAAATTCAACAGAATAAAAAAAAAAAAAGTAGATGAATAGGATTTTATCAGAAATCAAGAGGGTGAAATGCAAAAGCATAAACCAAAAGAAATTGCTGGGACTACATCAGAATACAACACAATAAAATGCGACAAAAATTAAGAAAATAGAGCAGAAAGTAATGGAAACCACTGGAAATACAACTGAAGACCACAAAACACCACATAAACCAATATAAATATTTGACACATCAGAATACAACAGAAACCACTAGAAATACAGCAGAAAACCACAATACACACTATAAACCAACATAAATTACTGATACTCCATCAGAATACAACAAAATGAAAAGCAAAAGAAGCCAACAAAATACAACAGAAATCAATGTATGCTATCAGCTCGAAAACTCTTCACCAGAATTTACTCAAACTTATTTGTTTTAATGTGATAATAAGCTGTATAATTTATATCTGAATAGATAATAAGGAATATTTTTTTCCTTTTATTTATTAATTTAAATTTATTACAGTATATAACATAAATCAACAAAACACAATATAAACGAAGAAAACACAGCAGAAATCAATAAAACACAACATAAACCAATGGGAACCACTAGAATACAGAAGAAACTAACTTGCTACAGTTCAATAAAAACCAACAAAACACAAAAGAAATAAACAGTCAGATATAAGTGGAAACCAATAGAATACAATGGAAGACAACAGGCTAAAGAACATTAAAAATCAAGAAAACACAACGAAACAAATATACATAAGTAAATGAAAATCACTAGAATACACCGCAAACCAACAGATTTACTTACAACAGAAACCAACCTAATCCACTAGAAGTACTTGTACCCCAATATAAAACAATTAAAAAGCAATGGTTCAAGTGTTTCCTTACTACAGGAAACAACGGAAACCACTGGAATGTTCTCTGTCCACTATAATTTGTATACAAAAGAAACCACTTCAGTCCAATAAAAGTTATTGTGTTACCAATGGAAGACAACATAAATAAAAAAAAATACATAAGATAATTCCATACCATAGAAAACACTGAAATTTCTGTTGGTTTTTTTCGATATCTTTGTAAAATTTTGGTAGGTAATACATGGCATTTGAAACAAATATTTATTTATCGAACAACAACCAAGCAATTTCAAAGGAGACATTCTCTTAATTTTTAAAAGGTACTTTTACCTAATACTAAATCACACAATGGTCAAGCATCGTCATTCCTTTGTAAAATTTTATATAAACAGATATGTACTAATTTTTGTGAAACTGACGACGATTTTTTGTTTGCTAACTTCACAGTTCTGTGTCTGAGGGCTTATAACTTTATTTTGAAACTTTCTTTTTACACAATTGGTCTCAAAATGCATATATTTCATAGGATCAAACATTAACTGCAATACCGGAAATGTATGTTTTGTTTTCAAACATACACTGAACTAAAGATCAGTGTGATATGTGACACATATACTACATTGCGTCTATGTTGGCATTTTGTCAATAACAGTAAAATAAATTTTTTTCCGTAAAAGTGTAATTTTCATTCGAAAAGTTGATAAGAAAACTTTAGAAAATGTGTTTGTTTATTTATTTATTGCGATTTATATTGCTACCTGACACTTTTCTGTAATAGTAGGGATGAGTTAGGGTTTCTAGCACAAATAATAAATGTGCCACAATAACTAGCGCAAATCATAAAAATGCCAAAATAACAAAAAAGTTTATTTTTTTATTATAAGCAAAAAAAATCAATATTTCATCAAAATCTTGCTCAATTTGGCCAATTTCATAAAAATTTTTCTTCCCATGTAAGTTTTTTGCTTAATTTTGTAAAATCGTGAAGGTTTTTTTTAATTGTACTAGTATTATTGTGGCAATTCAATGAGATATACCACTTCGACTCAGTGGCACGTTAGAAAAATATCACTTAGTCGAAGTTGTATATCTCATTGAATAGCCACAATAATACTAGTACAACTAAAAAAAACCTTCACGATTTTACAAAATTAAGCAAAAAACTTACATTGTTATCAAAGTTAAGCAAAACAAATCATAATATCATCAAAATCTTGCTCAATTTAGCCAACTTTATAAAAAAAATATTTCCCATAGTGGCACAATAGTAAAACAATAGTGGGATGAAGTGGCATAAAAGTGGTGTAGCAACAATTGAATAAATAATAAGTACAACAATAACAATTGTTACCCAAATTTAAGAAATTTCTATCATTTGCATAGATATTGCATATTTTTATTCCTTAAAACCTTTATATATGTCAAGAATACAGGCTCTCATACCCCTAATCTTTAGCCTATATGCAACCCTCATCGTCACATATATGAGGTGGGGACGAAGTTCTCATACTCGCTTTACTGTTGTTCCATTATATCTTCTATTCATTCCATCCCTTTACTTTACTGCGAGAGGTATTCATGGGAGTTGCTTAATTACTACAAGAGTTATCATTTTACCTTTTAATGTTACCTTTTACTTAGAGGGGGAGCCTAAATCATAAATATATAATATTAACTACTTAACTTACAAATGAATACCTGGGTAATTGTTAAAGGCTGTACCAAAACAGATTATAACTCATAACACGCAGCTTTGATTATTAAATTAATTAAACATATTTCAAATAAACTCTCAGTCAATAATAAATTATACACATGATCATTAAATCAACCAGTTAAGTATAACAAATCAGGGATGTTCCTACTCTTGAGTGCCTTAGCCGGTGGAGCTCTTCGTGATTTAACTAAAACACTTTATCTTATGCTGTTTATGTACCTTAAAGGGAACTGAAATTTATCCTATATTTACTAGATTCTACATTACTATTAATTTCGTTCCATGCTGACCAGGCTAGCCCTTCTACAAAATCCTCGAGCGAGGGGGCCGCATCTCTTATGGCTGGTCTCTCTATACAAATCTCGCTGCTCGTTGCACTGCATTTTAATCCAGCCACATAAAACATCCGCTCCGACTTCTCCATATATCCACAGTGCACACCTCGTACCTGAAACAAATTACTACACCCTAGACTAGGCCGAAGATTAGTCTAGGCTTAAACATATCCCGGACTCCAACCAGCACCTGAGCGTCCGCACTAGCAGAAGCCTGGTCAACGACTCCCTTAAAACTCTAAAAAACGCCTGTTCCAGCGGTCCACGTAACACAATTGCTGAGTCGCAAGACGTCGGTCTGTGAACCCGGAGAGCCTGGCCAGTAGCTGCCCGAGCACACACATTTCGCAATAGACAGCGTCGCCTCGTGCCAGTCAAACTGCACGATTTGCAGAAGTCAAACACTGAACTCCCGGGCAGCCAACATCCTCGACAAATCGTCAGCTCAACATACATATCAATGCCATTGCTTCTGTGAAATTTCCGGATTCCACACGTCCTCAGTCGCGGCAAAGAAAAAACAACAAAAAATCATGGCAACACCAGATGTTAAAAGTTGTAGCCTGAAAATATGTAAGCTGAATAGTTCTTTTACGGAATATAAAACTGATTCATTAAAAAATAATTTTGAGGATGAATTTTTTCTAAGAGGAGAAATTCGTTCCCCTTTGTATTTTTATACATTTTATTTCAACATATTGAAATTTGTAATTTTTAATAGAGTTAGGTAGGTTTGTTTTTATTCTGGAAAACGTTTTCAGGTGCTGGGAGGGTTATTTCATATATGATGTTAAGGGGGCCGATTAACGTGCGACTGGAACACGCGTGCAGAATGCTACCACCAGAGAGTCAGGGTATGGGGTACTCACCCCTATCTCCACCCAGGATGTTAAGTTGAAAATGGTACACAGTGGAAATCCTTACATACAGCTTTTCTTCGGATGGGCGTGGACCCGTGGTACGTGTCAACCAGGGTAGTTTCAATTAGAAAAATAGAGATATTAAATAAACAGAAGTCTCATGCTAACTATAGATATTTAGACATATCAAACGACACAAGTGTAACTATCTTGCTATTCCCTTTGAGGACCTCTTCTGCTGCTATGCAAAACTGTACGACAAATGTAACAATAAAAGTTTCGTTTGAAAATTATTTTGATTGCCAACATGTGTGGATTTGCCCCAAACTCACAGCAGATTTCAAACTGACCACTAAAAATCCAGCGAGGTGTTGCAGAATTTATCCTACGGGAATTCTCGCATCGAGCAGCACATAGGGCATTAAGGGAACTATCCATTTTACCACTTATAGAAACTCAAATGTTCAAAATAAATATAAATTCAAAAACACAGTTACTTGTAAATACACCAATTGACCCTTTAAATCCATTAATACATTGTTAGTCTTTTCACAAGTATTTAAACTCTTCCAGTACTTTACGTTTTTACATGTTACGTCATTACAAAATGAACATATAGTTGCTAATTTAACTTCACAGAACATTCTATTTATAATTGCATTAAATTTACATTCTTTATCTTTACTTATGCCATCGCCTGTTCTACGAACGTCAAATTATTTCGACTTCAAAAGTAATGACTCTGACCACAAGCTGGGCAGGACCAAGCTACATGTGAATACTAAAACGGCTCGCATGACATTCCTCTGAACAATCATTCTTAATTTGAAAGGACTAAAGACGTCGACAGAACTCTACTTCAAATACTATCAAAAATGATTAAAATGCCAATTTCCGATTAACTCAAATACACAAATTAATTACATTAATTGTACCACGCAATTACTTTATACAATATTGAAGTTCACTTACTTAACATGAGGTGCAGGCGTCTCTTCTCGCTGACGGACTGCTGCCTTCTTCCGAGCTGCCTATCTCGATAAGAGTGAATAGCTGACCTCACTGAGATTGAGCGACGAGAGCTTGGGCAGGCCGGTCGAGAGCTTATATAATTTCTCTCTTCCGTCATAACGCGTGCTGGCTGCTGCCAAACTTCTCATCTCCTTGGTACTCGTCGCAACCATAATGGCCAGCGTGCGTGATATGCTGCACGCTTTCGCGAACTTGATATTCAGCAGCACAGCGATGATGCTCGTTGCCGGAATGAGAATCACTTCTGCCGTCCATCGCGATGCACGCACAATCGGGTATGGGCTGTTCACGGTAAACTGAGCACTTTTGAAAGCCCTATTTATGATCTATAAAGATGGTGTATTCTTCCAACATACGTAAAATTAACATTTTCATGGGCCTGATAACTTCATTCATTCGTCATACAAATTAAACTGTGAAATTATTAGAAAGGAGATATTGTTAGAATTTTCAAGTGTTCGTTTTACGTCACTTTGTTCGATATCACATTCGAAACGATAACGAAGCCCTTCTAGCTTTCGTTCGGGAGTTTTGTTCTGAAAATTTGGTGGGTGCTTCGTACAGGTTGTTAAATATTTGTAACTGAGGAATATGACAATCTTGAAGTAATTTGCCTTCATAAAATAACATAAAATATTTTTCATAACCAATTTATTTCAATGGCACTAATTAAACTTTTTGTGTTCTTTTTTTCCGAAGTTGATAAGCAGCAGAGTAGGTTGACACTTGTAAACTTATTATTTAATTACGTCTGTTTATAATGTAAGACAAGAATTCGATTACTGTTTTTTTTTTCAATAATTCTTTCAAACAATGCAGTTTGAGAATAAATCAATAGCTAGCGCTGAGCTGTAAATAATTATTGGGAGTACAAAACAAAATTACTGTATTTAGTAATAATTGAGTAAAAATTCATACCACATTGGAATTAATACAGTTGAGTACAAACAGAACAGCGTCTAGTTGGTTGTCCATCACGTATTTTGTAATATTGGTATTAAAATAACGAATTTTACAGTGTGCCCTAAAACAGCCTGCAGCCAATATGCAAAATGGTAACACAGAAAAATCTGAGTACATGTGAGATCCAAAATTATGTTTGCTCTCTTTTTAGAATACAGTTGATTCTATCTTATCAGAAGTGAATACGAAATTGCAGCTGTTCATTAAATATATATATGTAATACCTATTTCATATAACTTCGTAAAAAATTTAGAAAAATATTGCCTGATATTTTTGTGACTACGCACCATTTAAAGGATAACAGTAGTTTAGTAAATAAAGGTTGCTGATTGTTATAAGCTAGCTAATGTTTCTGATAAGCAAATAATTAAAAGTTTTGTTACTATTAATAAGTGAGTGTGAAAAATAATGAAAATCCTCCGATATGTAACAAATAGTTATTTTAATAGAATTTAGTACATTTTCGGTAGTCAGTTTTAATACGAAATAGGTAAAATAATTCTTTTTCGAAACATTTTAGTCGGTCGTCACTAAATTCAGAGTAAGTTTACCTGTTCATCAACCTTAGAATCGCAAAAGTTCAACATTGGTTATAAATGCATGGGGCGATTTTACAGTATTGCGGAAGGGAAAAAGGTACACAAAAATTAATTAAAAATGGTTCGTGTTTGTAAATAATTGTTGAAAATATTAAAATGTTAAAGACAGTGGCCTTAGCAAGTAAACGTTTCAGATACGGGCATATGAAACTTCCTCTTAGTATATTATAGTTTTATTTAGTACTTCAGAAGTTTACAGGCCGACATATTCTTTTTATTACTCTTTCATAACAAATATTTTTCAGATTTATACCCACCTACTAAATATTTCAGAATATGTAGACTGCAGTTACCAGAACTGCGACTTCGAAGGTTTCACGGTATTGCACAAAAGAACCGAAAGTGGTCCAGTTCCTCCTGCTATTCGAAAGGCGGTATCTTACAACTCCCTCTTCAAACCGCAGTCACTGGAGTTGTGCAACACAGGTGTTCTCACAAAGTTTTACCAATACACAAAAAGATCAAAGAACTAGAACTTGATGTTTGCTATTGTTGTTTTCACGTTATTGGTTATCATAGGGGAAACGAGTCAAGAGTTAGTTTTGCAGTGGTTGTTAAGAGAATGAGGAAAATCTCGTACCAACTCTTCATAGGGCCGGGCTATGACCAGACAAAATAGCAGCTTAAAATATTGTAGCATATCATGCTGTAAGCCGTTTATATAATGTTAATACTAATTCAGTAGAGGTATTCAATAAAACTGTATCCACGTACAGCTAGTAAACGAGTAAGCATTTATTTGAAGGGTGGTTCTCTAACATATAGTGACGTCCGTAATTCATTAAAATTCAGGTCCTTAAACTCAGTCCTTATTCATTAAAGATTAACAAAAAATATCCTGGGAGCATAACCAAGGCTCACATACAGCGTAAGTAACATTAAATCGATAAAATAAAGCGCAGATCAGATCACCCACAAGAATTGATGCGCATAAAATTATGATGTCAGGGCCTGACCGCCATTATTGCTGTTATGAACGAGGAAAGCCCGACGTGAGGCTTAATGTCGCCGAAAACAAAAAGACTGCGGAATTTCTTGTAAGCCTTCGTCTAGCGGAGAAGAAACGATAGAAAAATAAAATTGCTACCAACGGAAAAAGTAAATTCTCTTCGTTGAAAATTGGAATGATTAAAACAACTGACAGCACCTCACTTCGGTACAAAATGTAAAATGCAGAAATCCACCTACCGAGATCAATCCGTTGTAAATATTTTGTATAGCAAGATTTATGGGACAGCGACCGAGATATATAGTTTGGAAAATTAACACATTGCCATTGTCAATTTCGAATATAGCTATGGCAAGAAATTAACTCCTTTGTGCTATTTAGGGCTAAGGAAATTCAATGGATCGCGGAATTGCCTGATGGTCTCGTTGAAGATGATTGTATCATTGAAGTCAAATATCCAGCTGTAGTCTCCAGAGTTACACCAGAGAAAGCAGTGAAATAAAAGGAAGTTACATTTCACAACATTGTAAATGACAAAATGTTTTTTGAAAGAAAAGCATTCCTATATGCAGGTCCGTTACCAGTATTTGACATCCATGGGCGTAGTTCTGGTAGTGACAAATCTATGCTGACTTTGCCTTCGGTTTTACAATGACCATAGCTTTCTGCTAGAGTCCAGTTATAAAATAGTAAAGTAACAACCAGATAGCATCACTTTTTTGAGGACAATTAAAACTGAGATTGGGGCAGCATGTTTATATGTTTTTAAGAAAAGGTTTCGTTTTATTTATTATGACTTTCCTCCAGTGTGCATGACCCTGCCTAAATGTACCGAGTACAGAGCATATTACAATTGCAAGTACTGTTTTTTTTGTTTCAATGGACACGATGCGGATCACTAGTGCAAACATTTCAAGAAAATATAATTTCTGGGAAGGAAAAATTATGAGAAAACTTGTAACAGTTGTATACAAAATGCCTTCTTCCAGAAATAATAGATCCTCGTTTAGCTAGAAACATGGAAATCAGGGAACCTAAAAAAAAATTCCTTAAATCCATAGATGCATAATGTTTTTTGTTATATTATAGTACGTAGTCCGTACCTAATTGCCTAATAGAACACTTGAACTGTTGCTGACTTTCGAGTTTAAGATTTAAAATAAATACTAGCTTGTAAAAAGAAATTTAAAAGTACAGTGTATGTGTAGTTTAGTTATTTTTGAATAAATGTAAGTATAAACAAACAAGCGAATGCAATGCCATTACTTTATGTGACAAAACAATAAAACTTTAGAAGTGTGCATGCTTTGAAATACAATATCTGCTTGCAATTTACAATATGTGTAACATAAAATTGTGTTGCTACACTAGTTTGTCATATATTATAATTTTTTGGATTCGGATGGCTTATAATTCATTGTTGAATAAGTGCAATAATGGTGACAGCAACTCAAATTTCGTGGAATATTTTATAAGTAATACACAAACATTATATGTAGTAACAATTACCAATACTACCAGTACCACAAGTATTCATTTATACAACACTAAGATTGTTCTGTTATTTCTTTAGGTTCTAGTCAAATTACTTTCATTACGTATATATTTTTATATTTCTTTTGTCTTGAATATTCAAAAAAATATATTAATTAATTATTTCATATAATATACTGGTCTAAATCTCTTTTATGACATCATTCATATATGGCTGAATTACTTCTACGTCCAACAATTTGTGTGTGTATATACAGGTTGATTCTAAAATCATTGGACGAACATTGAGGGGTGGTAGAGCTCACTAAAACAAACAATTATTGTATAGTAATATATGGGCGGAAGTGACGCGTTGAGGCACAAACACAAAAACATAACACATTAACGGAAACATAAAATGTTCATTAGCATCATACTTAACGAGTGATTCCGTACAGAAAATTTTAAAACAGTTGCTGGAAATGCATCCACCAACAGTCACACATGCTTGGCGACCTCTACATATAACGTTATTGGCTGATAATGCTGGCGTGCGTGAAATACCCGGCGTATTTGAATCTGTTCGCCAATCACTCCATCGACGCTACCAAGCTTGCATTATGGTCGGTGGTAGCAATTTTGAGCATTTATTATAAACATTGCTGTAAAAAGGCATTTAGCGGAGGCGTTGTACATAAACAATGTGTTGCTATTAATGTGTTATTTTTGCGTTTGTGCCTCAACGCGTCACTCCCGCCCATATATTCATATACAATAATTGTTTGTTTTAGTGAGCTCTACCAGCCCTCAATGTTTTTCCCATGATTTTAGAATCATCCTGTATATATATATATATACACACACACCCGGCGGACCGGGCTAACCCGGCGGACTTCGTACCGCCTAACAGACATAGAATGTCGTGTTAACTTTTTGTTTAGCTTTATTTAGGATTTTATTAACGTAAAATAAAATTAATACTCAAAATTTATTAAGTTCAATAGTTTATTAGGATAATATATATAAAGAAAATAAAAAATCAATAAAAGTACAAAATTCAAGTATTTCAATGGCGTGTCAGCTGTATTTTGCTGCATGGGTTATACTCGCGTTAATTTTCTTCAGTGAAGAACCTTGTGAAATACATTATTCGTTTTGTTATCAGGCGCAAGAACAAATAAAGCCGATGGTTTGCCGACTCGTGTACATGCCACGTATAATTGACCATGAGAACAACATGCATTTTCTAGATTCAGACCACAAACACTCAAGGATATGCATTGAGATTTATTAATCGAAATGGCGAATGTAAGACGAATCGGAAATTGAAGTCGTTTAAACTCAAAGGGCATAATGGTTGTATCATAGGAATCCTCGGAATGAGAACTTCCTCATCTTTCAATTTTCCTTTGAGTATCGTCGCGTGAATCACATTGGTCATCAGTTTTCTTATCAACAAACGCGTTCCATTGCATAGTTTTGGTTGGTTTAGATTTCGAAGCATTATTACTACCGAGCCAACCTTCAGTNAGTTTTGGTTGGTTTATATTTCGAAGCATTATTACTACCGAGCCAACCTTCAGTTGTAAATTGTGCGGTAGTAAGCCACGCACATCCAAGGAGTTTAAACATTCAGTTGGATAGTTGGTGGATTCGTCTTCGTTTATTACACAGTCAATAGATTTAAATGAAGGCAGATTACCAACGATTTGATTCTAAATTACTTTATTTAAGTCATCCACATCTTTGTTCTTAGCCGCCAAAATTGCTCTCTCCCTCAACCATTTGTTATTTTTGTGATTAGCAATGATGTTCGGGAACACTTTCTTGATGAGCTCGTCTTTCGATGAGATGAAATTGCGAAAATTTCGGAGGGAATTAAATCAATCCGCTTGATTCGTCGACAGGAACACGGCCATTACCGATAGTCAGCAATTGCTTGAAGAAATCTCCAGCATATGGATTGTTCAGCTATGCAACTCTCATGTTTGCTGCCAGCTGAAGTTTCTTCCCATAGCGCCACAGATTTGATGATTTGAGGCAAGCGTTTATTTCATCGGCAGCAGTCGATCTCGGCAGTGTTTGGCCGAAGTCGACAGACAGTAATATCATTGCGCCTCCAAAACATCTTGAGTCATTGCGCAGATCTTTCAATGTTCGGTCAAGTGCTTCTAATGCGCGTTTGTGCGCCATTGTGCATTCGTCCCAGATGATGATTTTAGATGCTACTAAAACCTTGGCCATTGCGGAGCGTTTCGCAATGTTACATGTCGTTTGTTCAGAAGTTTGAAGGTTTAACGGCAGTTTAAACGCTGAATGAGCCGTACGGCATCCTTCTAAGAATGTGGCCGCTATTTCAGAAGAAGCAACTGCTACCGCAATGTCGGATCTCGCTCGAACAGTGGCCAAAATCAATGACATGAGGAATGTCTTCCCAGTTCCACCGGGGGCATCCAGGAAAAATAAGCCACCATTTCCCTCATCAATTGCCTTGATTAATGTATCATACACTTCCTTCTGTTGGGGGTTCAACAGGGGCATATTCGTTTGAACTGATTGGTCTAATTCATGTCGATCATATTCACAGTCTCGTTGTAATTATCGATTAAATGCGTCATTAATTCCTTTATCTGGTGCTGGCATTCCTAACCTGACTAACAAACTGCCGCACATGAGGTAACACATGTCTTCGATGAAGAGCAAAGCCTGGTTGTGCATCTCATCATTTACCTCAAGATCGGGATTTCTTGAACTGACACGATTTCTATGTAAAATGTCTTCTGACATGTCATCTTCGTATTTGTTCCACAGGTCACGTGGATTCGATGGGAAGCATGTCGAAATGATGATAGCAAATAATGTGTGCATCTAACTTGGAGTTGCAGAAATAATTGCTTCAGCGATTGTCGTGTCCCAATGAGTATAGTTTTCAAGCAAATTGAGCTCTTGACATGCAGCACGAAATGTTGGGCACACTATACCATTAACAGTTCGTTGTGATGCAAATGATGTTGGCCCACGAACATTTACCAGCAACAACCGTAAATAGAAGCATTCATCATTCTTCAGATGAACTGTGTAAATACGACCAAGAGCATCAGTAGAACACACATCCGGATGACCAGGAACCGTATCACCTTGCTTCCGACGTTGAAATTTCTTCGATGTATCGTTCCAACTGTAATAATGTGGCATCTCCGAGTAAAGCAACATTCGTGCAAACGGATCGCTTTGGCAAATCTCAAAGAATCTGGTCAATATTGTCGCAGGAGGTGCTTCAGCACGTTGAGCAACATTCGAAGTGGTGAAATAAACTCTTTGACCATTCTCCAGATACACCGCCAAATGTACAACAATGGGATGACGTTCGTGAATAGGGAATGCGAATATATACCAAATCGCCTCATTGCAGTTCACATATCGAGCAAACTGATACGCGTAATTTCATCTTTGGTATTGGAGGTTTGGATGCCAAAAACTGCCATATCGCGGCCTATCGTGACATATTTGCAGATGTATTTGATGGACTTCACCAAATTGCAATACTCAACATTGCAATTTGTCTTAAATGTTTTGGAAAGAAGTGTCGAATATGATACAATCCAACTGTTGTCGACCACGAAATCGTTTCCTTTCACTTTCCTTGTGATAGTTCGACCGTTATCATCGGGTGATCGACGCCGATACTGTGGATACCCATCGTTGCCAGTAATGGTCTCCGTCCTCAATTTTCGTGGATAACATTTGGAACACTTGCCGTTTACCATGCACGGTGATTGGGGATTGATGGCGCCACAGGGTCCATGAATCATATTCGTAATTACAACATCCTGTAGGTCTGGATCGGTTTCGGGATCAGGAATCTCACCACATATGATATCATCTATTTGATCTGGTCGAATTCTTTCAACTAACCAAATGAGAATGTGTGCATGCATCAAGCCTCTTTTTTGCCATTCGATTGAATACATCCAGCATCCAGTATTCCCAAAGACGCATTGGTTAACAATGTAGTTCATCAGCGACCGGATTTTTTGCTTGAAGACACGTGCGTTGATGTCGTGCCGATCACTTGATGTTTGTCCGGGAAGCAGCATTTCAACCATTTCTATCAATTTCGGATTACATGTAAAGGTAATAAATATATCTGGCCGACCATAATGACGAACATATGTCATTGCATCTTGCACATATTCATGCATATGACGCGGGCTACCTGTGTAAGTCGCCGGTAGAATAGTCAATCGACCAAGTTTAGCTGCATCTCCTTCGGAGCTTATTGCATCCCGTAAATTGATATACTACTGTGAACGCAGTTTGGCTTGGTTCAACCTAATGAAAGTTAGGCGCTTTTTTTCGTTTTTGACATATATATCGACGCAATATTGCTGTAGCAATCAACGAAATCGCAGCAAATAGTTGTCAGCATTTTGACGAATCATTAAACGATATGCGTAATAATTCATCGAGCTAACCTTCTTGGTAGTTTCCTGACATGTAATAAAAACAATTAAATTAGTATCTTTGAAGAAAAGCTCATGTCCGTATTCCCTGAAAGGGTGGACAGAACCATGTGATTACTAAATCCCTAAGTTCCTTTTAGCATATTTAAAAGGGGTTAAGATAAATTTAAGATTGTTTTCCAGCCGTTTTTGAAATGAAACTATGATATTGATAGTCACCATTCAATGGATTTATCATCTTGATATTAAAGTGATATCCATCGTCGCCTTGCCAAAACATCAGCGGGTATTGCAACGTGTCATATGAACGGTGTGTTTTATATATTGTTTGCAGTTGCCCAGTATCGCGACGTGTAAGCACAATATCGCGTGTTTCAAAGTTTTCGCCAACAATAAGGATTGCAACTTCATCTATTGGCGAAGCGTTAAATTTGCGTTCATGTGTTCCAGCTGGTCGTTTATCCGCTCTGATCACGACTTTGTAGTCATCATTTGGGATGCGCTCTAACGCCGTCTTGAACAGCCTGACCAATGCATGATATTCATGAAATACCTGCTGCAAATCTTGAAGAATTGCTCTTTTCATTGCTGTGTTAATCTCCTGACGCCGATCAAGTTGTTCCTCCATATTGCCCATGAAGTATATTTGTAAGAATTTATACTGTGCATTTTCAACAGGTTGCAATGATCCAATTCGTTGGTGAATCTGGCCTTGAATCTGTAAAGTCGAAAGTGAAGGTAGTATAACTGGTTTATAATCACAATGTTTTTTAATGTTAGCATTCCTTATTTATTTTAGAGGCAATACTTGAACTTCAGTTAATTTCATGTCAAAAATGTCATCCATATAAAATGTATGAGAAAATTAATTTACGTTATAATAATTTTTTTCGTGAACTTTTACGATGTTTAAATATTCTATATGTTATTCCGGGCGCAGACAAATCCAAAAAATCTAAAATCATTGAAATCGGTTCAGCCATTCTCGAGTTATAAATGGTGTCAGTAACCCGACTTTGTTTTATATATATAGATACATATGCATATATATGCATTCGATTAATGTGGCAAACTCAACAGTACACATATTTTCCACAGTTTGAAGGACCAGTTATGATACATCGCACTGCATTTGGTAAGAGGCTTCAATGTCGCGTTTCGTGGGAGAGGGATTCTTCTTCAGCAGTAATGAGTATGGGTATA
The DNA here is from genome assembly GCA_002778355.1 of Clitarchus hookeri. Taxonomy (NCBI): domain Eukaryota; kingdom Metazoa; phylum Arthropoda; class Insecta; order Phasmatodea; family Phasmatidae; genus Clitarchus; species Clitarchus hookeri. Next base: position 313,771 of record NQII01000906.1, read on the forward strand.
ATTACATCTTGGTTGACAATTATGTTACGCTATTATATTTTAATGCATGCAGTTATGATTGCATCTTATTATGGAGTGTGCGGAGCGATTTCGGAGCAGATTGCGGAGTGTGAGGAGCTGATTGTGGGGCGTGCGGTGGTTGCAGAGAACCAATGCTGCAAATTTTTGAATGCCTCTTCAAAATATCACTCCGAGTAAACTGATGTTGACAAAGTTTGCATTGAAATGTCATACTTGAAGATTTCATCCTGCAGGTAGTTGCTTCAATAAAATTGCGTAAAGCTTTAACGTTTTATCTCAGAAGCGACAAAGTAAATGCTTCATTAGCACTTTACGCCAGTACTGTTCCAAGTCTACAGTCATACTGAAACATTAATGGATAAAAGGAGCCAATTTATATGTTTTTGGGTCAGTTTACCACGATGTCTCGAAGAGTTAAGACCACAGCTGGAAGCAGTATCATCGAAACACTGATCAACAACTACCGCTCCAGCTACATATTACAGGATACAAGTTATGTGGACCGGGAACGAAAACAGCTAAGAGGCTGGCATGTGGCGATACGAGCATCAACACGCTGGATGAGGCGTTGTAGTAACACGGTGTAGTCTACTGTCCGAACAAAGATCTATAAGCATGGAACCGGGCAGACAAGACACTTTCTCAGAGGGCTGACGAGAAAAGAATATCGTCAGATACAAGGATTGGAGAAAAAAATAGAAGCGTGGGGCATTTCGAACTTGATGAAATCCATGGTGAAGATGGGAAGGGGGGCGAAGAGCAAGCATACGGCTCAAGTATAGCAAAAAGTGGCGACGAAGTGAAGAAAAGCATGCAAGACCAAGAAAACATATACTGGCGGCTTTTTCCATTGCTTTTGCTTGCACTCGGGGCCGTCGTGTGTCTAATTGGAGCCACGAGTGTTATCGTCTGAGCCATCAAAACAGTATCGAACGAACGGAAGCAGCTGTCCAAGGCCTAAAGGCACAATGCAAACATGGAAGCTATCGCTATGGTTAAAAATACGGCCAAGGCCTCTAACAAGGCCATATCCAGTAGGAGTCAGAAGTGTGAAAAAGCTGTGCAACAGGGAAAGGCGCTAATAAAATATATACCGAAACGGCCACTCACGAATGTAAATTTGGAACTCTTTGCACGCAAATTAAAGATACCTACCTATCGCGGAGTGTTAATGCGAGATACTTTGCCCCCTAAACTCTAAGGAGACGAATGTGCAGTATTAACCTGGACATGACAGCTGGGACAGGTACGTGCTGGTTAACTTATGTGAAATGTGGAAAAGGTGCCGACTATAATGAAAGTTTTGGGGATTTGTGTCCTCCACCCGAACTGTGGTGGTACTTGTAAAATTGCAAATTTATTTACAGCTATGAGATGGAGCATATGCCGAACACATGGAACTGCGGACACTTGTCTCTTCGCTTCATTTTTAGTTCGCACAAGTAATTGAAAAGAAATCGGCTATACATGGATCGGAAACCACCAGTCATGTCGATAATGCTTACCTTGACGGGTGTAGCTCCAAGCTGCGTGCTGTACACTTTCCTCCAATCGACTTTGAGGGAGAATAGTGCATAGGTTTGGTCGATTTTAAAACTTTCAATGCGATTCCCAAACATAGAAGAAAAAACACTGTAAGATGTATTTCTTGAAAAGTGGTTATGTTTCCCGTGAGGTAACATTGCAAGTTGGCTCTTACGAACTAGATGACATTGCAAGGCAAGATTTGCTGCCTTCGGACACAAAACTCGAAATATGAGGAAATTCCATTACTCTGAAGATTGTCATCAGATGCAGCAAAGATATCGACTTTAGGAATGCGGATTCCATCAGTTCCATTATGGGATTCGAGCCACACATATATGAAGCTAGCAAAATTCACGAATCGTCGCAACCTGTAAACATCTTGCCTGTTAACGTTTTACGAATAAACTGCAATTTGGCGAGCGGTAAGTATCTCAATGGTAGGCTGAACAAAACGCTGCACGAGTTTTCGCCGATGGTCTCTTCAGGTTTTAAACTGGTCGTGGCACCACAAAACATAATTTATTTCGGTCATCGCAAAGTGAGCCTATGTGGTGGCAGTGACGATCGTATACCAGTGAGGAGAGGTGGTGAACTTTCGAAACGAAGAAATCACACTAAGATTGCCTTTGAGAAGATAGGAATAAGTTTTAAGGCGACCAGAAGCAATAAAACCAAGCACCACATTAAACTGGCTATCAGTATGCCGCAGGTTAAGAAAGATTTTAACACATGCTAACAAGATTTTCCTATGTTGTCTTGAATTCGAAGTGGATCGCATTGGAAGATTACATAAATGTCGACGAGCCAGTCGTGTTTTAAGATAGTATCACGAAAGTGGAACTTCATGCATAACAGATATTCCTTATCGGACTGTACACACTACCATCGGAAGTACGGATAGAAGTCCAAAACCAATATATCTGCACTCTTCCTTGTCAGTCATTCCTGAGATTCAGGGGAACACTGACAAAGGAAGATGGATCCAAATCTGCATCGAAGAAAATAACGAGCAATGGTATTCTCCACCTTATCGATCGCAAAACGTATTTGCTCAACAGTGCCGAGATTTACCAGACGAGAGATGTCGGCATAACGACCGCAATAAAAAAATACCTCTCGCTCATGCCGACCGAGCTGTCTGCGGCCAAGATAGTAGGCTGGGGGATAGAAGATGACTACAGTGTTCCTATATAATCTGGAAGGGATTTTGAGGTCTGCATTCCTCTAGCGATGTTGCTTGGATTTGCTGAAGACTACAAATGACTTATCATCATTTCAAAGAAAGAGTTGGTACTGCTCCTAGCCAATATGCACGCAGATACAATGGTAGCTACAGGAGAAAACGTGGAGACAGTGGAACTGTAGCTACAGTCTATTGAATGTAGAGTACTAAAGAACATATCAAGATGCTGAAGAATATGGAAGATGGCAAAAACATCGATGTGGCTTTCAGGTCGTGGAGTCTCGAGACCTACTCTGGACTGCCCTTAAGCCAGTGCATCAACTGGGATGTGAAGTCCTGCTTTGCCACCGAGAAACCGATGCTTATCATCATTAGGCTACAAAAGAGAAGACATCACGATATAAGAGTGAGCTGTTCGCAGTTCGACACGTGTCAAATATAAGATGTGACAATATATTTGAATAGTGAAAGCTATCCGTATGTGGACATGAGCATTAAATTTGAACATTGTCAGTATCTGCTGGCATATCAAATGTATACTCAATTCCAAAATACATATTATGGGGGCCCCTAATCCCCGATATTGAACCCGGATAACTTCAAGAGTTTGGTCTCGCTCATGGTGTTCGATGTGAGTAAACAACACGAGTTTATCAGTTCGAATGTGATCGAATGCAGGATCGAATTCACTATGCATGGAAATATTCCTCCACAATTATACGCATTCTGCCAGATACTTCACGACCGACTGGCATAGTACAATTGTCGAGACAAAGTCGTCAAGATACTTTCGTGAAAGCTACAGAGGATGTAAATACGAACGGGTCGTATGCAATTTTTATTTATTTGTCTTCGAGCACGGACAGCAACAGGAGGTACTATAATCTGCAGAGTTTCCAGAGCCAGAGTGGGTATATCCTCAAGGAGATCGTATTGTCCTACAGAGACGATGGCGAAACGCGCCAGCGCTCCTTTCGAACCCCTTATTCGTGGACACTGTTGGATGAGAAAAATAAGAGGACGAAAGACTGACTGACTAAGTACCACCATGGACTGGAGTGGGATGAAAGCAAGATTCCGTACTATCAGTGGGAAACGTGCTGCGTGACTTGCTGATGCAGCACCCGCAAGTGCCGATTTACATGGCGGGCCCGAACAAAAAAAATGACTGAGCGATTTGTGCAAAAACAAAGTGGAAATCATCGATGTGCAGTTAGAGTACGGCTGTCCTTTGCTGCGCAAGCTGACGAAACCTTATGATGACCAGAAACGAATTATCTGCGACAGGTCAGAAACTGACTGGACACGTGCATGGAGAAATGCACAGTTGCTGCGCAAATAGTATGCCTCGTCCTTGGACCATGTATCGATGAGTTACGACTAGACATGAAGTCACCCCAAATGTGGTTCCCAACGATTTTTGTTTTCAAAAATATGTGAACTGATACTGAATATTTGCATTTGTGTTATGGCGTGTATGCATTTATCTATATAATAAATTGTGTGTGTAAATCCATTTATCTGTTGTTATTTTTTACCATTACTCATTAGACTACCACGTTTTCCTTTGAAGAAACCTGAGAAAAGAAAATCCGCATGGTTGTTATGCTACATAACCTATTTATGTATTTCGGCAATAAGGGGAACCCTGCAGCGGATAGTACTGATGTACCTGAAAATGTACACATACATGCCTTCAGTTTGAAACACACAGTGAGATGGCCGGGAGGGTTGGAGGTCGTGTGGTTGGGTGATGGGCAGTTGAGTGAGAGGGTAGGGGGGTGTGTGGAGAAGTGGGGCAGAGAGGTGTTGGAAGTAGATGGGGAAGAAAATAATGTTTGAATGGAGAGTGGTAGGAGGATGCGAAGTTAAAGGATATGAATAAAGGACATGGTACCTCGTGTGGATTGCCAGTACGTCGACGAAAGATTAGAGGTGCGGATCGTATCATCTAACTTGTATAGTCGATGTCATGTTTTGCATCCACAAGTGTCTTCCGATGCTCCAGAGTCGTCGGGTAGACCAACTACAGCAGCATCGCCATCGCTTTCTGCTGGTGTGGTACTGACAACATTTCTGTGGATTGCCTACAGCAGCACCACCATCGCCTTGTTCAAGCACGACAGCAGCTTCACCATCGTCTTGTTCAGGCGTGGTGGCACAGGGACCATCGACTTGGCATGTGCAACGTACAGCAGTTACAATGTCATCGCGACCCGAGCCCACGATGCATGTACTGTGATGAAGCCTTTGCGAATAGTTGCAATGTTAGGCGACACAAAAAGCAACAGTGTAACATGAAGCCATCCCTCATGGCATGTAAGTGTGAAAAGTATTTTCGCCTGTTTGCTCTTACAGACAATCTGTACAGACATTCGAACATATGAAAAAGACTCGTTACTCAATCCACAAAGCAAAAAGGTATATTGTCATCGCTACGAACATGTGATGGATTTATAAGTACTGCAGTGTGTAAAGATGATGCAAACATGTCAATACTACCTAGCACAATAAGTGATGATGCACTGATGGCACCATCTGTAAGTGAAGATGTGCATGTGGACGGTATGGACAATTCGCTGCTGATATCGGGTCAATCGTGTCGCTTCTGTGGTGAGACGTATAAAAAAAGTAGCAATGCATGTAGGAACGAGAAGAGTGGAAAACGTGCGAAGAAGACAGGATGGGCTTGTTTGACTCGTGTCGGTCATAAGTAAGATCGTAAATTCAAGAGTTATAATACACTGAAGAGCCAAAAAAAAACTAGTACACCTACCAAATATTGTGTA